>CM034152.1:462963930-462995826 GCA_019776745.2 Taxus chinensis
TATTTCCCCGAATTTTCCCCCACCATCAAGTTATTCTGTCTTCTATCACAAATCATATAACAACTATTTTTCATTATTCCTATTAATTCAATTATAAGTAAAATAAAGGTTGTCCTTTTACCTTTTCAATATTGTGAGGAAGATGATCATAATTACGTGGTAAGTTTATTAACTCCTTATCCAATAGAATATGCAAAATTTCATGTGTTCTATCTCTAAAATTTTTAAACTGAAGTCATTGTTGGGGTATTCAAGTCAAGTGGGGATAGCAACTTAGACATCCCCTTGTCTTAAAGACTATTTTTAATAATCTTAGTCGGTCTTGTGCAACCTTGAAAAGAGTGAAGTAGTATAACTACTCACCCATCCTATATAAGTATGATGATCCCTCATGGGACTATTGACTTGTGATATTGAATTACATAGTAATATTAAGCATATAGACAATTTGATCTAAGCTCAAGCTACTTATGTGAGTTGGTATACAGTGAGGTAGAAGTCTATTATTATTTACTATGAGACCAAGGAGCAAACTGGAAGTGTTGGGGTAAAGTGTGAAATTCTTAATATAAGACAATGTTTTTCAGTGGAGGTTTTCCCTTTGGGTTTCTCCACTTAAATCTAGTGTCTCTTATCTCATTCACTTTCAGTTCTTGTTATTTACTTTCATTAATGATCTGTTAATGGTTATATGTATAAATAAACATCTGGTTAAATGTCTCCATATTATAATCTATAATCCTCAGTTGTTTATTTTGTGGATATATAATTCTTCAATTATATCTTTTTGAATTTTTTCTAACATGGTATTAGATCTTATGATTATGTGTGTGTAGATCTAGATCTAGATGTTTTATGGCTTGCAAGAGTGAAGAATCTTGAAGACTGTTTGATTTCTGAAACCCTAAAAATTCAACCGACAACTTCAAGCTAAATTAGGTGCAAAGTTTAATTTTTTGTCCCCAAATTAATTTGATATTGGTTGATTGATTATTTAAATCCTATTAGAGATATTTGTATGCTTGATACTTTCTTATACATCTTATTTCAATCATTTTTTGGTTTAAAACTGTCATCTATGAGTTTATTTTGAGTTTTTGCACTGTTTATAGTCGTTAGGGTTATTTTTTTAATCTAGACCCAAAAGATATCCCTAGATCTAATTAGTTAAGATCATTTAAATCGGTTCCATATTTTTTTAATATTTATTTATGGCCAAATCTACTTTTTTGAATCTTGGGCCAATCATATTGCTCCAACTAGCTTCACATTTTTCATTTTTTTACAAAGCCCAAGCCAATCAAAAAGCTCCATCTTTCTTCATGATGATGTTAGTAATATTGTTTATCTAATTGTCAATTACAATTTGTGAGCCAATAAAGGATTTACGCGTGTCCCCTTCTTATCAAAATTGAATCAACTATCCTCTATAATTTGTGTAATACAACCCAATCAAATAGCTACAAGTATCTTTGTTGTTGCATTTTTCAGATTTGTAAAATCTGAGCCAACAGAATTGCTCCACATTTCATAGTTGTCATTCTTTTATATGTGGTAGTTGTCACCTAATTAAAATTTGTCACCTTTTCACATTTGTCATTTTTTTGTCAATCTTGCAAAAAGTGAGCCATTTAAAAGGCTCAAAGTATTGTGTTTGACTTTGTCCTTTTTTATTTCATTGTGAAGTGTGATCCAATAGCATTTAGACACATATATATCTGTCATTTTTTGATAGCGTGTGAGCTAATAGAAAAGTGACACCTTTCTTAGTATTTTCTAGTGGTGTCAAGTTATTTGTTTCGTGGGTTTATTAACTTTCCTTTGTACCATGTAATCTCTAATTTTTTCATTCCATAGATTTTTTTTGAATTCTGTGAACTATGAAGTCTAAGATAATTAAAAATCAACACGTAGCCTTTCTTTTTGCACTTGTCAGACTTGCGAAATGCGGTCTATTTGTTTTTTCACACGTATTCTAATTGTGTCAAGGTGTTATTCTTTACTTTGACTCTACTAATAAAATCTTGATACCTGTCTTATTTTTTTCTGGACCTAAACTTTATTTCAAGTTTGGTTTATAAATTTTTTAAAGCCATTAATTTTTTGACAAGTGATTTGTTTGACTTTTACTTTGCTATTGTATTATGTTAAAATATGAAATACGATCCAATTAATTTAAGAAACATGTATACGACTCTATCTTTTAATTAATTGTCAGTTTGTCTTATTAGCTGCATTTACAAAATGCAAGCTAATTGAAAAGTGACACGTGTTTTTATTATCAGATTTGTTATAATCTTTTGGTGTGTGTCTATTTTTCTTTCATCACAGTTTCTTGAATTGATTTCAGAACCAATAGATCTTTAAAGTTATTTTTTTAAAGCACCACGTCCTCTTGAGGATCTATTTTAAAGACGACATGTGCATTTCTTCGTATTGTTGATTTGTGCTACGTTCCATCCCTGCCTTGGCTGTTTTTTTTTTACTTTTTTTATTTGTTAAAGTAGCTCGTTTTGAGCTCATGTAGCTTATCCTTTAGCTCACCAAGCTAAGTTGAATAATAACTCATTGAGATCCTATAACTTGACCCGACTCTGCTCTATTAAATCAATCTTAAATTCTATTAAATTAAGTTATTTTTTGTCTAAATACGAGTTGTTTGCTTTCATATAGCTACTAAAATGATATGTAGCTAGTATTTTGTCTTTGTTTGGCTTCTTTGACTCATTTTTGAAAAATGTAATTGTTTCCATTGTCGTCTGAGCATTAAAAATGGCCAGTTCTACCATTTTTTCATTGGATGAGTCTCAAATTTCTAAGATAGAAATTTAGAAAATTTCTTTGTATATTCTTAATAGAGTGCCTACTAAATATCTGTTCTAATCTACTCCTCATGAAGTATGGAAAAATAAAAAACATGATATCTATCACCTTAAGATCTTTGGTAGTCCTACTTCTATCTTCATTCAAAAATAAAAGGAAGAAGCTTGATCCAACCTCATTTTCTTGTATTTTTATTATATATGGCTATAAAACTAAAGTATTAAGAGTTTATGACCTATTCAAGCAAGATATTATTGAAAATATAAATGTTCATGTCTTAGAAAGAACTTTCTATGATGATCCTCATGAACCCTCCTCTGTCACTCTGGAGATAGATTCTGATAATTATTCCCTCACGGAAATAGAAGTTCAATAGGATGTTCATCCTAATCTATATATGATGGATATCGAGGGGGAATTATCCCAAACCATATTCTAACCTAAGGTTCCTAAATGGGTTAAAACTCTTGTTCAAAACTCTCAACTTGATAATCGTAGAAAGCTAATTAGAAGTCAACATACTTATCATGCCTTGATGACCCTTTATGATATAGAACCAAAATCCTTTGAAGAATAATCTCAATATGATAGATGGCTTCAAGCTATGAAGGATGAATATAATGCTTTAATCAAAAATCAAACTTGGGAACTAGTCCCTTCTCCTTCTAAAAGAAGCATTATAGGATCTAAGTGGTTGTTCAAAATTAAATATAACTCTCTATGAGAGATTAAAAATTTCAAGGCAAGGCTTGTAGCTCGTAGTTTCACTCAGAAACCTAGTATAGACTATGTTGATACCTTTTCTCCTATTGCTAAGATGAGCACTGTAAGAGTTCTTCTTACATTAGCTACCCAATATGGTTGGGAGATTCATTAAATGGATGTCAAAAATTCTTTCTTAAATAGTGAATTAAAAGAAGAAATATATATGAGTCAACCTAAAGGTTTTTAAGAACCTGGTAAATAACTTTATGTATGTAAGATTTCTTTGTATGGTCTTAAGCAAGATCCTAGAGCTTGGTATGATAAAATTAATAGGTTCTTTCAAGAACTTGGTTTTCTAACTATTGTTCTAATACTGATTTATCTATTAAGTTTTATAATAATCATATTAGCATTATCATTTTCTATGTTGACGATCTTTTGATTGCTAGCAATGATAGAAATTTAATTGCTAGAATCAAAGAAAAGCTGAAACAATGTTTTGAAATGACTGATTTAGGTTTATTAAATCATTTTCTTGGCATGATTATATTTCAAGATCATAAGTCTATTGTTGCATCTCAATCTCAGTATGCTATGAATTTTCTTAGAATATTTAACATGATTAACTGTAAATATTTTTCCATTCCTATTAAATTTGGTTTTAAGTTAGACCCTACACCAGCTTATGTCAAATTTGATCTTACTCTGTATAGACAGTTGGTAGTCTAATTTATTTAACCATTACTAGACTTGATATTTCTTATGTAGTAGGAGTAGTTTCAAGATTTATGCAAGAACCTTATTATTCTCATTATAAAATGGGAAAAAGGATTTTGAAATATATTAAAGGTATAGTCAATTATGGTATTTTTTATTCTTCTTGTAATGATGCTCAATTATTTGGTTATTGTGATTCTGATCATGTTAGTGATGTTGCAGATAGAAAGTCTACTTCTAGATATATTTTCAAGGTGAGTGTAGGTGCCATCACTTGGATTAGCAAGAAGTAACTAATAATGTTTATCTCTTCAACCGAGGTAGAGTATCGAAGTGCTATGGAAGCTACCAAAGAAGCTATGTGGCTGAAAATATTGTTGGATGAATTACACATGGGTGTCAAAGGGAGCACTACTCTTCTATGTGACAGCCAGAGTTACATTGCTCTTGCAAAGAATACAATTCAACATCAAAGGACCAAGCATATTAAAGTTCATATGCATTTTATTCAAGAAAAAATCCTAAATGGTGATATTGATCTCAAGTTCTTTTCTACTAAAGATTAAGTTGCAAATATCTTCACCGAGCCATTATGTGTTGTGAATTTTTACAATTTTTATGCCTTGTTGGGTCTATCATAGTTTCCATTGAGGGGGAGTGTGCATGAAAATTCCACCTCTTAATGGTTGATGTAAAATTTCAATACTTCCTCCATTTTGTAATAAGTAAATGTGTCATTATAAGTGAAGTTTCTTGTAAATCTCAGTGAATCTTTAGTTATGGGTATGCCTTGGTTTATAAAAGGATCCATAATCTAATGTAAGTCTTCATAAATAAAGCACTTGATCTTAATAATTTATGTATGGGAAGATCATTTGATTTCCCTTATTTGTATGCTAGCCTGAATGATTGTTTCTTATTCAAGGGTCTGTAAATCCTTTTGTAGAAAAAGGTGAACTTGGCATGTGTATATTTTGTCTTCCCCACTTAACATTAAAGGGGAGTGTTGGGATATTAATGTCAACTAGGGATAACCACTTAGACAACCCCTTGTCTTAAAGATTATTTTTAATAACCTTAGTCGGTATTTCACAGCCTTGAAAAGAGTGAAATGGTATAACTTTCTCACCCATTCTATACAAGTAGGATGATCCCTCATGGGACTGTTGACTTGTGATACTGAATTACACGGTTTTATTAAACATATAGAATATTTGATAGAAACTCGAGATACTTATGAGAGATTTTATATAGTGAGGTAGAAGTCTGTTATTGTTTATTGTGAGACCGAGGAGCGAAGTGGAAGTGTTTGGTTAAAGTGTGAAATTATTAATATAAGAAAGTTCTTTTCAGTGGATTTTTCCCTTTTGGTTTCTCCAGTTAAATATGGTGTCTCTTTTCTCATTCACTTTCAATTCTTGTTATTTAATTTCATTAATGATCTTTTTATTGTTATATGTATTGTTGTCGTGTAAATGTGCAACAGGGAAATCAGAAGTTTCCAAGCATGACAACTATACCCCTGTGTCAAAATTTTCATGTTTTATCATTTCCAGGTACCCCAAGACAAATCCATCAGGATGGTAATCCAATATTTAATGTTATCTCATCCCCCTAGGTGATTTACAGAAGTCTATTCATTCCCCCTAGGTGATTTTAGGGATTTTTAAAAAGATACTATCTTTTGGCAGTATTGGGAAGGGCTATCATTGGCCTTCCCAGGACTGGATCAACCCCTTGGAGTGGAACGGAAGGGTAAAATTAAACATGGAGGTGAATTTAAGACCTTAAAACATCATGGAAATGATTTTGGAATATTTTGGGAAGTTTTGAGAAACTTGGAGCAGTTTGAGAAAAATTAGGTTTCACAAGCCTAGGCAGTACATAGGTCTAAAACAACTGCTAGACTTCAAAAGATGAATCTGGGAGCTCCAGATGGAGTTAGAAGAAAAAAAATACTTCTAGAAAGAGGATTTAAATACCTACATACTAGTTGGCTCTCTAAGCACATGTATGTATTATATGTGCTTATTGGACAAGGTATGTGTTTCAGAAAATCTATCATACTGGTTGGCTCTCTAAGCACATGTTTGATCTTCATATCAAGGTGCGGAGTTTTAATTTAAGCTAGTTAGAAGTGGGGAAGCTGAAATATCAAAATCATTACAGAGCACAAATGGTAACTCCTCTTCTTGACATGTATTTCCATTTATGTTCATGTTCTTGCTACAAATATTCTCTGATAACAGATACTTTGTGAAGGGTTGGAAAGTAGTGTGTAATAATGAAGTTGTAGAGTTGTCAAATAATTTAATAGGTCATCCCAAAATTCATGAAGATTGAAACCTTCTTGAATATAAAGAGTGAAGAGTTGAAAAGCTAAAATATGAAAAGAATAAAAACTATAGAAGTTGAAAGTTTAGGGGCTAGATGTAATTCCAACTTCAGGTAAGATGTGTGTGTTGTGGTTAAAAAGAATTAAAATGACATTTTTCTATTGTTTGTTTTGATTTTTGTATATACAAGAATAATACTGAAAATAGGGAATAGGTTATATGTAGAAAATTCCAAGAGATATAGAATGCCAAAGGTGTATGGTTTGGAGATATACAAGAAGGTGAAGGATCTAGATATATGATAAATATGTATAGTTATTTATGAACTAGGGGTGGAATAGAAAATGGAATATGATGGATAGAGTACAAGTATGAAACATAGTACAAGGGTAAAAAAAGGATTGAAGTAAAAGGATTAAATGACAGATATATGTGTATTAGATAACATGAATACATATGAGATTAAAAACTTTTTGACATGAATATATATGACCATTTTGTGACATGAGTGAATTAACAAAATTTTGGAGTGTGGAAGAACTAGCATCAGTGCAGAGGATTAACAAATTATTGATATTGATGGAAGGTGTTGAGATGGGTGTAACAGTGTACCTATGTAAAAAATGAAGGCTTGAAAAAGTGATTAAACAAAAAAATAAATTAAACTAGGAAACTTGTTTTGTATGATACAAGGGAGGAGAATATGAAAAGTAAGTATGAAATTCATCTTGTATGACACAAATTTATTTTGATTAGGTGAAGATACAGAGAGATATTGAAAACATGACATGATGATGTCATTGAGCTGAACATGACATAGACTAGATGTTGAGTAGATGATCATAAGAAAGTGTATCAGGAGAAAAATTGTGAAGCAGAGTAGAATAAGAAATTTTTCTAATCTAGAGGTCATTATTAGGTGTGTAAAAAAGTAAACCAAGTGTGACCAAATGTTGTAATTAAGTCTAATTTGCAGCTCAGCATATAGGAGTAGTAATCTACTACTTTAGCCTCCTTATAAGTAGTAGCTTACTAAAGATCAGTTGCAGTTGATTAAATTATAGGGGGTTGAATCCTCCATACTGAATAACATCTTGCTCAAACTTAGGAGTTGCATCTCCAAGTTGAGTATAAGATCAACCTTGAAATCAATGTAACTGATATAGGAAAATTTGGTCATAAGCCTAGTTCTTAGTTTTAGTGGGTTTTTTTTTTCTAGTTTGGGTTTCCCCCATTCAAATTGTTGTCTCTATGTGTATTTTCACCGTAATTAATTATGTGTGATTCTATTTTTTAATCATAGCTAATTTGAGAGAGTAAATTTTAGAAGACATTAATTCATCCCCCCTCTCAGTGTCCAAGTTTCCAATAATTGTTATAAGAACCTGGCACTTTGAAAGGATCTCTTGGTAGTTCAACTTATACCAAAATTTCAAGAGACAAATATATTAGTGAGGATGAAATCTCAAATGAAGAGGAAGAAGGTGTAAATCTTAAAGTAGAACTGATAAGTAATCTGGATGAACAGAAGTATCAAAGGAAAAGGAACAATAAATTGAAGGCCAAGATGAAAGAGTATGAAGAGCAGGTCAATCTTCTTAAGGAGAGGTAAAATCAGAAATATGAAGAGAATTCAAATATCTTGAGGCACAATTAGAGTGAGTTTCAGCATCTCTCAGAGACAAAGGGAAATAGCATCTCAAATTAGTACATATATTAAATCTCAAATTGAAACAATGACGAAATATTTACATGCCAAAGAAAACACCTGCATGAGTTATGAAGAAGAGCTAATATATTTAAGATATGAATTAGAGGAATAAACAGAGATAATAAACATGTATAACAAGTTAGAAAAGATCTTTGAGGATCTAAATGAAGTGTTGGATAAGTAAAAGGTAGCATATGACAAAAATAAAGTAGGCTTCATTAAGGATCCTATAAATAAGGATGAAGATGACAAAGGTGGTTCAAGTGGACATCAAAACCTGAAGAAAACTAAGTGGAAAAATTCAAGAAGGCCTAAACCTATTAGGTGACCTAATGTTTTCAGGTATGAAATAAATTTTAATGGATATTATTATTCATGTTATGGTTTTGGACATAGAGATAGGGAATGCATGAAGAATTTTTACAGATAACACCCATAGAGAAGCTATAAAAATGATTATGAAAAGAATATATTGTGTTTCAACTGTCAAGGAAAAGGGCGTACTATAAGGAAATTTTTAAAAGAAGCTTCAAGTCATTTTTGGGATAAAGAAAACTTAAGAGGCATGAACATGTTAGTGTGCTACACTTGTAAAAAAATTTGGTGATTATGCTAAGAGGTATCATCAGTTCAAGGGTGAAAAAATTGATAGGAATGATAATATACATCAAGAAAGAGGAAAAAATAATGTCATGTGCTACGCTTGTCACAACTCTGGGCATTTTGCAAAGCAATTCTATTATCATAAGCAATCTAAGTACAATAGTAGAAACTATAACTACAGAGGGAAAGATAAGAAATCATCTAATGTGAATATCAGTCCTAGAAATGAGACTAAGTCAACCATAGTTAAAATAACTCTTGAAAAGAAAAAAGAAAAATGTATAGATAAGGTCAAGGAGACAAACCCAAGGGTTGACAAAGCTAAAATGGACAAAAAAATAGTGTGGGCATATGAAGTAATCTCAAGTAAGACACCAAAAGTACATGATCAAGCCAAGAAGAGTGAAATAAATCCAAGGACCAGTCATGAAGAACACTCACTCATATTCAGGAGAAGAAAAGGAAATGAGACACACCATACATGTTTGACAAGCACATAATTCTCAAGAAATGAAGTTAGAACATATAGTAGTACATCAAAGAAGATAAATAACACTTCATAGGAAAAATAAGGAGAGAGTGAGTCATCAAGCCTTTTTGATGACTTCCTATTGTTCTGATAGAATCTATTAAGAACAAAGTGCCTTCTCTAAGCTTCTAGAAGGCTTACTCTCATTGAAAGAAGCATTGGTGTGTACCTAAGAATAATCATCATCAACAAGAGGTCATGTTACAAATATATCATAAATGAAAAGGTATGTCTAGTCTATTATTCTCTTAAAATCTTATTTGGTGTGGTTAAATTGTGTCAAGATCTTGAAATTCTAAGTCTAATCTGTTTATAAGGTCTATCTATTATGGTGTCTACCTTAGTCTTTAAATATTTGAATCATTTCTACCATGGTTACTTGTGAATCAAATGGGTGCTATTTTTATTGATAGTGCATAGAATTTTGTCAAGCAGTCAGATTGTACTCTTTGGTCTATATATTTTTGTTCTTAGTCTTAAAGTAATAAAGAGAATGTAAGGTTGTAAAGTATAGGTTCCATGTTCATGATCTTGTTCAAAGTGTTAAATATGTTTTGTTGGTCCTAATTTTTTCTCTCACTCTTCAAATAATAGTGTCCTAATTTAACATGTCAATCATTGTAAGTGATTGATCTTATTATGAAAATTCACTGGAAAGTCTGTCAAAATCTAGACCTAAAATCAAGTGAGTCTAAAAGGTGCAGTCTGAATAGTTAAAAGTACACACAAATAATATCAGAATTTGATTCTCTTCAAATTGTCTTCAGAATATTTCTCTCAGATATAATCAAGTTGGAAAATGCATCATATCATGAAATTATCATTCAAGATCTCATTTTGAACCTAGAATAAATTACTTTATATTGTCAAATTATGCAAATTTCAGCAATAGTACGCACAACCTATCATAGCTTGTGCTTGAATTATTTGATGGGAGAATCGTCAAGGAAACTAACATGTAAAAGGGTCTCATGGTATATTTACATAATATAAGAAGATAATTCATGTATATGTAGTAACTGAATAAACATATTCAAGTGTTTTGATTGGAATTTGAAGGTCCCAAACAAGGTAGGATCAACAAGATAAAAGGTCATAACATAGTTTGGAATCCAAATTGTGTAATCAATCAAGTGAAAATTTTCAATGCATTCCTCAATATAGATGATCCCCACATAGTTCTATGTAGGCAAGTAAGATCTGATTCATGTATTACAGAAAATGGATTTTGAATTGCTTGACCTCAGATATCAATATTAGAAATAGGGATGTAAACGATGAATGTTGATTGTTAAGAGAATAAGAATATGTTCTACAAAGAAGAAGAGTAGGTGGTGGAATGTGATATTCTTTTGTATATGGCATTTTCTTCTGAGTACTATCTAAGAAGATGCAAAATATCTAATTAAGGTCTTTAAACTCCTTGAAGGAAGGGAAACAATCTATACAATGAATTAAGTTGGGTAAATGGATGAGGTTCCTTTCCTGAGATAATGACCTCATTTTAAAGTGTGTTCCCTAACTATTATGTTCTATTAGAGATGGTGTAGGTGAATTAAATATGATTTTTGTGATTATTTTGCATGTTTAGATTGATCTTCTTCTTTCTTTTTTGAGAAGGTTGTTCCATACTACATTGAAGGAGAGGCTAAGAAGAGACCTAGTCCTACAATGGTGTTATTTTCCATCTATGAAGGTAGATTTGATAGTTTCCAGCTTGAATTTGGAACAGAATGGATGTAATGGAAAGACTGTCAAAATCTAACCTAAAATCAAGTGATTCTAAAAGGTGCAGTCTGAATATTTAAAAGTACACACAATAATATCAGAATTTGATTCTCTTCCACATTGTCTTCAATAATAGTTCTTCTCTCAGATATATCAAGTGGAAATGCATCATAATCATAAATTATCATTCAAGATCTCATTTTGAACCTAGACTAAATTACTTATATTGTCAAATTATGCAAATTTTCAGCATAGTACGCCAACCTATCATAGCTGGCTTGAATTATTTGATGGAGAATCGTCAAGGAAACTACATGTAAAGGGTCTCATGGGTCTATTTACATAATATAAGAAGAATAATTCATGTATATGTATAACTGACTAACCATATGCAAGTGTTTTGATTGGACTTTAAGGTCCCAAAACAAGGTAGGATCACAAGATAAAAGGTCATAACATAGTTTTGGAAGCCAAATTGTGTAATCAATCAAGTGAAAATTTTCAATGCATCCCAATATAGATGAAGCCCACATATTTCTAGTAGGCAAGTGAGATCTGATTCATGTATACAGACAATGGGATTTTGAATTGCTTGACCTCAGATATCAATATTAGAAATAGGGATGTAACTATGAATGTTTATTTTTAAGAGAATAAGAATATGTTTCTACAAAGAAGAAGAGTAGGTGGTGGAATGTGATATTCTTTTGTATATGCATTTTCTTCATGAAGTATATCTAGATGCAAAAATATCTAATTAAGGTCATTTAAACTCCTTGAAGGAAGGGGAAACAAGCTAACATGAAAATAAGTTGGGGTAAATGGATGAGGGATTCTTTCTGAGATATGACTCATTTGTAAAGTGTGTTACCTAGACTATGTATGTTCTATTAGAATAGGGTGTAGGTGGAATTAAATATGATTTTTGTGATTAGTTTGCATGTTTAGATTGATCTTTCTTTTTTGAGAAGGTTGTTCATACTACATTGAAGGAGAGGCTAAGAGACACTAGTCCTACATGGTGTTATTTTCCATCTATGAAGGTAGATTTGATAGTTTCAGCTTGAATTTGGAACAGAAAGGGATGTATGGAAAGACTGAAGACCATCATACAATTTATTAGCTCAAGGGGAGACTAGTTTTGGTTTAGATCAGGTCAAATAGATCACTGTAATGTACTGTATTGGATCTGAGATGTTGATATATGTTTTGTGATTAAAATCCCTCAATCATTTCATATATCTATCATTGTTTTCTTGATCTTTCATTACATTTTGAGCATTTGTGCATGTTTTATGCTATGTTTCCTTGTGGATTGTGTATTTCATGCAGCATCAGGTGTCTACAACTCCTTTGGCGCATCGCCTATTAGCATTAGTTCTTTCTTTTTGCATTCCCTATCTCTGTCTCCTTGGAATTTAGAGTAGATTTAGGAGTTTAAACCTCTGCAATTGTGTAAGTAAAATAGCTGATCAGAGGAGTTGAGGAACCAGCCTCTAATCTGGAGATTCCTCTTCCATTTTTGCGAGTCCCACACTTGGGAAGAGGATTCAATGTTGTGCAATCACACTGGATACTAGTATGATCAAACTAGAAATATGATCAACATCCAGGGGGTGTTGCTGATTTGCCACAGCAGTTTTGGCATGCTAGGTGGGACCTTAGAGGTCTTCCACTTTATCTTTGACATTTTGGTGTGTTCCTGTTAAAGATTCAGCCTTTTGGAGGCACTTTCAAAAGCACATCTAGTGACTCCATTTGGTAAACAACTCATTCTCTAAGTTGCAGACCTGTTTTCCATTCATTTCCATCCATTATTCTTTCCATCATTTTCATTCTTTTCCATTCCATGAAGTTGTGCAATCATGACTTCATTTCCATCATGGAATTCACATTTACAACAGTAGTCTATCACACCTCTAACATGTTTTACAAATCCTCCAAATCAGCATTTTGATCAAATTTAAAATCAGCATGTCTACCCATATGAGCAGCAGTGCCAAAGTCAGTTTGGATATGAAGCATGTCAAGCACAAGGGTATGCTGGTTGTGAGGGTAGTCAAGAAGAAAATGCATATCTGTTGGAACAAATCCAAAAGATGGAGGTAAACATGGTGCAATCTAGGGCTCAATCACAAATGAAAGCATTTAGAATCGGTTGTAGTGCACCTTGTCTATGGGTGGGACCTTTTCCAAGGCATTACAGCCCTCAAGAGAAGCTAGACTTCATAATTACAACACTACCATTTCTTGCAAAGTGGACTGAAGGAATAAAGGTGTATGAGAGGAGTTTTCAACAACCTTGTCAACAGGTAAGCACACCATCTCATGCCTTTTCTCTCCCTCTTTCCCAATTTGTTTTATCTCAGCAGTGTCAAGTTTTAAACTCTCCATCTGCTGTCCCAAGTGTTGAATCCATTTCACCATTCCCTAATCTTCCACCCCATCTCAATTCTTCTGTCCTTTTCCCTTCCAAACAACCATTCCCTCTAAAGAAACAAGAGTTCCTACCTCCTCCACCACCAAAAAAAATTGTAAAATCAATTGAGTTACAATCCGCTTCTCCTCTTGCATTCCCAAATCCATGTTGGGAGGATAAAAATCAGAATGCCAATCAAGGAAAACAATAGCAGAAAGAAGAGCCAAACAAGGATGAAGAAATTCAAAGTCTGAAGAGTTGGGCTCTTAAATTCAGGATTACAAAAATCCCCTTGATGGTGAAACCAATAGAGGATGTTGAAGTTGGAGAACAAGTGGAAAACAACGCTGATTTTATAACAGCAGTGAAGCAAGAAAAACAGCAGTTTGTTGGTGATGAGTTGGGTGTCCATGTTGGCACTTTGCCCAAAGAAAATGCTGATCCAATTTGCACTACAAAATCAGCCATCGAGAAGAAAGGAAAAAAATCTCAAAACCCCATCTTTGAGGAGCAAATGGATGAGGTCAAGTCAGTTTTTACAACAGTAGAAGAAGGAAGCATTATTGATACATTTTTGCGTTCATTTGAAGGGGCTGATTTGATTGATGAAGCCATTATGGAGGTGAACAAATCAGGTCCAAATTGTGAGCAAAAGGCACAAGAAATTTCATGCTTCTCTCCCACTTCATCTATCCAACAATCTGATTTTTGGGATGAATTTGGATTGACAAGTTTCATGTTTGAAAATGAAGTTATATAGGGTGAAGAAAATGCAGATTTCGAGGCCACCATACAAGAGGGAGAGACTTTGCTGCAGCAAGACATTCAAGAGTTTGATTTTCCATCAGACTTAGAAGAATTTTTAGATGAAGAGCTAGCTGAAATTACCATGTTTCCTTCTTCACCATTCATTCTCCAACAACAAGAACTTTCTGCCATGGACAAAAGAGTTCAAGGACAACAACCTACAGTTTGCAACATGCCTCTTGAATCAAAGCTGGAAGAATTTTATCTTCCAAAAGCTACAATTGAGGAGCCCCAAAGCCAACAATTTATTGTAGAAGGTAACAACAATTCAAAAGCAACTTCATTAGATGTTGCAATCAATAACGAGGAGTTGCACACTATTGAGGAGTTCCATGTTGCCATGAAGGAAGAGAAAGGGCAGAAAAGTCCTACCATTGCTTCCACATCACCCACCCAAGAAGGTCTACAAGAAGACTCCATTTTTGGAATTGAAAATCAGAGCTATGGGAATATCAAATGGATCATACCTTGCCCAATAAGGTATTTGACTTCATTGGAGTCAAAGGAGAAGTCACAACCAGTCATTCTTGCTTCTAAGCATGAGGGTGAGATACAAAGTACCAAGGATCAGTTGTCATACCTCTTCAATCCAAATTCAGAGCAACTAAAATAGGTATTGGATTTGTTTTCAGTTGACACCTTGATGATTTGGGTAGAAGACCAGCTTCTTTTTTATTTTCCACTCATTCAATCAGCCATGTTCAGTGCCAAATCAGTTACATGGTTGCAACTTTTGAGAAAGGGAAGCTATTTCTCCCAACCAGTTGCAGGGTCTGTTTAGCCCACTTTTGCTTCCAGTTAGAGTAGGATAGGTAGTTTTTCTTTCAGTAAAATAAGTGCTTGTGCACACTCTGCATGTTCCATTTTGGAGCATGTATGACCTTTAGTTTTGTACATAGTTTTTGTGGTGCTGGTTTTACTCTTACACAGTCCATTTCAGTGGGTTTCCAAGTGGCTCAGAGAGGAGGTTTTCAAAGTTTATATCATTTTGTAGGCTATAACTCATGACTCCATGCCCAATGGATGCTTCAGGCAACTGGTAACTTCATCCAGCAGGCAGATGACCCCTCTGAGTCGCCAAAATTGTTATCCAAAATGTGCCCTTGCTCATTTTTTGTGGCTAACTCCTCTCATTTTTTCCTCTCTTGTGCCTCAGTCATAATATTTTACTTTCCAGGCACTCAAAACCTTCTGGAAATGACACCATTGGATAGAGTTATTTCTCAACTTTCCAGAAAGGTAAAGTTTTCCTCCTAACTCCATGTATTTTTGAAGTTATGGCTTGGCAAAGTTTTTTGGAAACAATTTCCCCTGAAAGGCCCACGGCCAATGAGATGCCGCCACATGGCACCTAGAGTGGCGGAGCGTGGGGAAATTTTGGAAAATTTTCCAAATGACCAAAAAGGTGCAAAAATTCAAATTTTTGCCCACCAACCCGAGTTGGCCCTGTTTTTCCCTAAAACTTCAAATCACCATATCTTTCGATCCAGAGCTTGGTTTTTCACGTTCTTTATATCAATGGAAAGATGGTGAAATTATCTACAAGATTCTAGGGTTAATTTAGCATTTTGGTGGATTTTGGAGAGAGAAAATAAAAAAACACTTCTGGCACGTGGTCATGAACAGAAATGACGTTTCAACCACCGATTTTAATGAAGAATGGCTCGCATTCTCTCCCAGCATGGTTAAAAATGTCAAGGGATGGGTCTGTCAGGTCACCCATGCTATTTTGATGGAATTTTGGTCAATGGTTGAACCCCTTGCATGTTTTCCCATGTTTCTCTCTCATGGGGTTGTGATTTGCACTGTAAAAGATAGAATGAGTTCATTTTTGCAAAAGAGAGACACTTTTCAGCTCTGCAACTTCCTTTTTCTTCCTCCTTGGCAGAATTTGTGAAGAAATTTTACCTTTCCATGTAATGCAGCACCTTTTCTTGCCTCTAGATCATTGTAATGTACTGTATTGGATCTGAGATGTTGATATATGTTCTGTGATTAAAATCCCTCAATCCTTTCATATATCTATCATTGCTTTCTTGATCTTTCATTACATTTTGAGCATTTGTGCATGTTTTGTGCTATGTTTCCTTGTGGATTGTGTATTTCATGCAGCATTAGGTGTCTACAACTCCTTTGGTGCATCACCTATTAGCATTAGTTCTTTCTTTTTGCATTCCCTATCTCTGTCTCCTTGGAATTTAGAGTAGATTTAGGAGTTTAAACCTCTACAATTGTGTAAATAAAATAGCTGATCAGAAGAGTTGAGGAACCAGCCTCTAATCTAGAGATTCCTCTTCCATTTTTGTGAGTCCCACACTTGGGAAGAGGATTCAATGTTGTGCAATCACACTGGATGCTAGTATGATCAAACTAGAAATCTGATCAACATCCAGGGGGTGCTGCTGATTTGCCACAATAGTTATCTAATCACACCGTGAGCTCAAGCACACACACTTGAGTAAACCATAAGGTGTTGTGATTTGCAGATAATAGTTCTAGCATGCCCGATGGGACCAAAGGTATTCATTTTAATTACAACAAGACTGATGTGTACTTTTTGTAAGAATTCAGCTTATGAGAAGCTTTGAATTACACATCTGGTGACTCCAAAAGAGATAGAGTCCACTAGTTTCAGTAGTCCAAACTTGGTAGATTTATGAGAATAATTCAGACAAGATCAAGAACTAGAAAAGAAGGACTCTTCATCTATCTACACTTATTCCCAGACAGAACAAGAAGAGCAAGAAGAGCTCAAAGGTCACCATCTCCACCAAATAGAACCTTGTCAACACCTCCACCTGGAAGGCCATTCATTCAATAAACTAGAGTTCTATGACAAATCAGGATGGCACAGCCAAATCCTTATGTCAATTTCACTGGTAGTAGCCCACTTGCTCTCAATCCACAAAATCCAATTCTAGTTGCAACATTGAAGAACATCCCATATTTCACTGGAGAGAACCAAACAACGCCAATTGACCACATCCAAAATATTGCAAATGTTTATGCAATTCATGCAATTATAGAAATGAACATTGCTGTTAAATTATTGGCATCTTCATTTAAAGGTAAAGCTATGCAATGGTTTAGAAGTCTAACAGCAGGGTCTATCCAGAATTGGGACCATTTGTGCACAACTCTTCATAATCAATTTGGAGAAAAAAGGGATAATATGTCTTTATTGGAAAAATTGACAATAATTAAGAGGGATCATAATGAGAGGCTGACCGAATTCAACTTTATATTTCAAAGGATGTGGGATAGGATTCCATTGGCCATGAGACCAACACCTGAAGGTTCTTTCCTATTCTTTCTTAAAACTTTAAATTTTGATATTGTTATGATGATTCAATTCATGGGAGGTATAAATTTACCCATAGCCTATAACATTTCTATTAGGGTAGAAAATTACTTGATCCAAGCTAGTAAACTTGCACCTAGGCCACCTATGCCTCTATATCTAGAACTAGGAGCTCCAAGCACTAGTCAAGCACCCACATTAGCTCTTATTCCTGCTCCAAGAAATTAGAATTCAACTGAAGCTTCTACTTCATCTTCTAGTACCTCAAATGAGCTCTAAGAATTCATGAAGCAACTAAAAAATTTGGGTAATAAATTGGAGACACTTAAGAGGCAACAAGCTCAAAATTTTAGACCTTCATATTAGCCTCAAACTCAACCCAATAGACCTCCATATCAGCCTAAAAGGCCACCCATTCAAAACACAAATCAGAACCAGGTTAGGCCTCCTAATAATAGACCATTCCAGGCTTATAATCCTAATGTTACATCCACATCTAAAGATTTGGTACCAGTACAAAATAACATAGCTTAGGAATATGACTGGTGTTTCCCATGAAATCAACCTCATAACCAGTCAATGTGTTTTAATGGTGCTTTGAATCAAGCTCTGATGGTGACAACAACTAGTGTAGAACAAGAGATAAGCCAGGAAGGAAATCAGCAATAGGGAGAATCTTAGCAAGGGGCACCTCCAAATGAGACTACACTTGTGAATTGGTGGACTAAATATTTCTATGGTATAAACCAAACACCTTCTCAAAGTGTAGTAGCTAATAAATGGTCCAAGAAAAGGAATATTAGAGAAGGACAATCATCCAATTCAAGTGACCCATATCCCTCTGTCACTCAAAAATGTATGCGCAATCAAATTGCAGCTCCCAATGTGTAGGGCCAATGCAACCCACCTTCTAGAACAACTCAGATGCCAATTGTAACACCCCCAATGCAAGAGAAAATTGTGTAAGGTAAAGGACAACTGAGAGATAGCTCATCTCCATCCAACATCATTGAGAAGATGAAGAAAAAAATGTACACATCTCAATGTGGGAATCATTGGTTATCCCGAGATAAAGAGACCTATTACAAGCTGTTGTGGCTAATTAGTCGGCATCAAATCAGTCATCCAAAGAACAAGAAAAGGTTTTTACTAATGCAACTCAGTAAAGATAAAATCAAGGAAGCCACCAAGGTAAAAATTTGAAGCCCCCATCATTCTATATCTCATTGATCATTAGAGATAAGTTAGTACATAATTATATGATTGATTTGGGATCAAGTAGCTTAGTCATGCCAAAAAAATAGTTGATCAATTGGGTCTTCAATATGAAGTCATCTCCAAAGGTGTGGTGCAATTAGATGGGACAGTGTAACAACAATTGGAGTAATTAAATATTTGATCCTCACTTGCAAGCATGTCCCAATGTGACCGTCTTACAAGTTGTACCAGTCATAGACTTGCCACCACTCTTTGCATTGTGCTTGTCAAGAGAATTCACTGCCAAAATTGGAGGCTATTTATCTACTGATTGGTGACACTTGTTGTTTAGAACAAGGTATGGAGCTAAGGCTACAATCAAATTTGAGCCCATTGCAAAGTTCCACATAGAGCCTCATACATCAAGTCCAATCAATTCAAACTGTTCATCTTTTGATCAGGAAGATCTCCAAAGAACTTATGAAGTAGATACCAAAATCAAATGCATACCAGACTTGACTCTTGATGAAGGGGAAAACAAAATACATGCTTTTAACCCTTACAAAGAAACATAGAAATTTGAGCTATGACTTTATTGTTTGCATGAAGAGAATCATCCTCTCCCTAGCATCACTAAGCTAGACCACAAGGATTATAATGAGGTATAGCAGTTATTCTTTGATGACTCAAGAAGTAGACAAGGTGCAAGAGGAGGAGCTATGTTTGTTTCACCTCAAGGCACAAAGTATTACTCAACTTTTTGTTTCTAGTTTTCTTGTTCAAATAACACAGCTGAGTATGAATCCTTAATACACAAATTGCATTGGGCAAGAAAGAGAAGTATAAAAAACTTGCAATTATTTGGTGATATTGAGCTGATTGCGAATCAAATCAGAGGAAAAAATACTGCTAAGAATGATCTATTGAAGAAATAAAAAAATAGGGTATGGGTTCTCATTAAATATTTTGAAGCTTTTAGCATCAATTCCATCCCAAGGAAGAAGAAGGAATCAACAGACATACTGGCAACAATTGGGGTAGCATTTGATGTTGTAGAAAATATCAAAACTGAGAAATCTTAGCCTCATATCAAGGTGGTTGTAAGACCAGCTGTTCTAGATAACAATAAAAGTTGGCAAGTCTTTGAGAATGATCAGCAAATTGTCAATTTTTTACAAGAAGAAGCCAAGTTCTCCACTAGAAACCAAGACAAATTGGAACAATAGTATGGTGACCAAGTGGTGTAGCTAAGAACCAACAAATTACCAAAGGGTCTCATAACTTTGGATTCAATCTTCAACCCAAATGACCAGTTCCGAAAGGAGAAGGTGAACATTCAGGTAAAGGGTGAATATTTAAAGCCCATTTCAGTAGATGAAGGCAAGACATTGAAAATTGGAAAAGTAAGTACCCCACAAGAGAAATCTGAATTTTTTCAACTTTGTCAAGAATTCCTAGATTTTTTTGTATGGACTTATAAGGATTTAAGAGGTTTCAACCCAAGATTGGCTACTCATACAATTGAATTAAATCCTCAATCTACGCCTATCAGACAAAAGTAAAGTCTAGTAAATCCTCACATTGAACCTCTTATGAGGAAGGAGTTGAACAAGATAATTGAAACTAGCATCATCTTTCCTATCAAACATTCAAGTTGGGTTGCAAACTTGGTGCCAGTGAGAAAGAGAAATGGTGAAATAAGATTGTGCATGTTAGGTTGTGGAGCCTATTTTCATGTGTGAAAGTGTTGAAGATTGTACACTAAGAGTACTGTACACTTTTCATGTATCCTCGCTCGGGATTAGGGATGCATCGAGCCCTGAGCGGGGGTCTGGGGGGCAGCAACCCCAGGTAGCAGGGGTTCAGGGATGCAGCCCCCCAAAAAAAATATTTGGGCCTTAAAATGTGCCCGATATATCGAGAAACGTGATTTTCTCATATGGGTAGGATTTTGACCCATAGGTTTATGGGATGGTTTTTTCCCATGGTTTTGATACCCATGGTTTTGTAAAACTGCTTAAGTAGCTGTCTATTATATGGTTTTATGCATATGATAGATGTATGAAAAACATTGTAGATGTGCTTTGAATTCAAGTGTGAATTTTGTAGAGTTTGTTGAGCATAGCTCCAAACAGATCTGGGTATTGTATTAAGAGAGTGGTGGCTTGTAATAAAATATGAGCAAGTGATTCTTGGTGGATGTAGCCCAAATTGGGTGAACCATATTAAATATTGTCTCTTTGTGTTGTGTTATTTTATTCTACACTTTTATTTGAGATCTATAATATTTTCTACATATTAGTTTCTACTATTGTGATTATGTGAGGGATTTTCCCGCATATTTTATCTCTTGTTTCCTAACAGTGCATAGACTTTCGTGATCTTAATAGAGCATCACTCAAAGATCATTATCCACTTCCATCAATGGAGCAAATCTTGCAGGTTGTAGTTGGTTCTGAAATGTTTTCATTGTTAGATGGCTACTCAGGCTATAACCAAATAATGGTGAAAGAAGAAGATCAGTTTAAGAAAGCCTTCACTATGAAATGGGGTACATATGCTTACAAGAAGATTCCATTTGGATTGTAAAATTCTAGAGAAAAATTTCAATGATCTATGGATATGGCATTCAAAGGCTTAATCAATAAGATAGTGCTGGTGTATCTAGATGATGTAACTGTCTTCTCAAAGAATGTAGCAGACCACCTCTTTCACTTTAGACAAGTATTTCAAAGATGTAAAAGATTCAGAGTATCATTGAATCCAAAGAAGTGTGTATTCTTGGCACACGAGGGAAAATTTTTAGGCCACATTGTCTCAAGAGAAGGGTTAACAATTGATCCTGAAAGAGTTGAAGCCATCCGAACATTTCTATTTCCACACCACAAGAAATCTCTCCAAAGCTTCTTAGAAAGGATAAATTTTGTCTACAGATTTGTGCTTGATTTTTCCACTCTTGTGAATCCTTTAACAATGATGTTGAAGAAGAGTCTTGCATTTAAATGGACAACAGAAGGAAAAGAGAGTTTTGAGGTTATCAATCATGCAATATCACAAGATCCAACTCTTATCAACCCGAACTTCTCAAAGGACTTCATTTTGTATGATTTTGGAGGATCAAGCACAATCTCAACTATCTTGGTACAACTAAATAGAGAAGGTTCAGAACAGCCCATAGCCTTTTTCAGTCAAAGCTTGGAAGATTATGAAGTAAAGTATTCTTTCATTGAAAAGAATATCTTTGTTTTCATTAGGAGTTTGAAGAAGTTCAGAAACTTGGTCTCAAACAATAAGATTCAACTACTAGTGTTAAGGACTTTCTCTTAAACAAGGACTTGAACGAGAAGAGAGCAGGTTGGATCAATCGAGTAATGGAATATGATAATGAAATCAAGGTAACCAAGTTATTTCATGGAAAAGTTTTGTGTGAGTAACTCACTTCTAAACCACATGATGATTCAAAAGGAGAATAAGAGGTTTTCCTACTACTACAGAATGATCAAGAACATCTAGGTAATAATGCACCCATTCTATGTTGGACTCAGGAATTAGTGCATTATCTCCAAATAGGTTGGTGCCGTCTAAAAATGAGCAAAGAAAAGAGGAGATACTTACGATTACAATCCATCCCATATGTTCTTATTGATGGTGTCTTGTTCAAGAAAGATATCAATAGTGTTATGTTGAGATGTATTGGAGCATGTCATGTTAGGAAGATATTACATGAATTCCATGACGGAGAAGAAGGAGACCACTTTACTCCTTGAGTAAAAACTCTAAAAATCATGAAGGTTGGTTACTATTGGCCTACAATGTTTAGTGATTGCTACTCATAGATCAAGAAATGCAAGAAGTGTGCATTTTTCACAGGGAAAGAAAATTTAGTAGCTCTTCCACTTTGTCTAATTTCAATAGATCAACCATTCATGTAATAGGCATTAGACTTCATTAGAATGATCAACCCAAATTCAAGTAAAGGGCACAAGTGGATACTTACAGAAATAGACTACTTCACCAAGTGGACTGAAGTAGTGGCACTTAAGGAGGAAAATGAATCCAATATCTTGGATTTCTATGAAGGGATAGTCACTGGGTTTGGAGTCCCTGCCACTATCATATCAGATAATGCATTGGCATTTCTTGGTACAAAGATCATTGAATGGGCTATCAAGAATGGTGTATACCTTAGTACTTCATCAAACTATTACCCTCAAGGTAATGGCCAAGTAGAGTCCACAAACAAAAACTTACTAAGAATCATCAGAAGGACTCTTGATGAGAATCAAAGAACTTAGCACACAAATCTCAAATCAGCTCTATGGGCTGATAGGATCACACCCAAGAGGTCTACAAGCAGCTCCCCATTCAAGATTATATATAGGAGAGAATAATTCCTACCTATATCACTTGATTTTCCAGCATTAAAACTCATGAAACAGTTGGAACTAGCTGAATTTGAACCCATGGAAATCAGGTATGCAAAGTTAATGGAACTAGAAGAAGTAAGAAGACATGCAATGCAAACTATGGAGAAGGATCAAGCATCAATCAAGAAGAGATTTGACAAGAAATATAAGGCCAGGACATTCCAAGTTGGAGACTTGGTACTAAAGTGGAATGTTGATCGTGTAAATCTAGGAAAGCATTCTAAATTTGATACCATATGGAGTGGCCCATACATGATCACCAAATGCAAAGGTAGCAATGCTTTCCGGCTGGTTAAATTAGATGGTGAAGAATTGTAGATTCTAGTGAATGGGATCTATCTCAAACATTGCTACTAAAAGGATAATTTCTCCCCTTTGTACATATTAGTCTAGGATTTTTTATTTCTCCAACTGATTGTGCACATTTTTGTTGTTAAAATAGGTTTCATTTCCCTAAGTGCTGGTGCACATGCTTTATTTCTCCTGTTGTATGCTTGTATACAGTTCATCTCACTCCCAAAAGACACTTGCAACCACAATAGAATTAAATTAGTAGAGTATCCATGTTGGAGTAGGTTGGATTTTTTCATTGCACACCAATAGATCAAATTTGTAGAAAATCAAATGAGGGAAAAGCTTCCAAGTTTCAGGCAATTTTCTACTCTCACAAACCTTGACTACAAGGTTATCTTACAAAATATGAGAGTGTAAACATCAAAATGTATTTCCAGATAAAATATGAGATTACTAGGTATACTTCATGCCCAATGGATGCTCCAAGGCCACTGATCATCTCATCTATCAAACAAATGTCCTCTATGAGTCATTAAATTGTTGTCAAAATAAGCTCATGCTTAATTTTGGTCAACTAACACCATTTTCCCCCCTTTTAGTGCTTCAATCTGATTTTTTACATATTTTAAGTACTTAAGGATTCCTGAAACATCTTCATCAGATAGGAAATATCTTCCCCTTTCCGAAAATATAAAGAATTCCTTCTAACTCGTCATATTTTGCAAGTTACAAGCATGGGGGGATTTTTTACAATTTTTCCAATTTCGAGCTTGGGGGCATGGGGGAATTTTTGAGAATTTTGTCAATTTTGGGCTTGGGGGCCCCAGGGAATTATTGAGAATTTTGCCAATTTCAGGCTTGGGGGCCTTGAGGAATTTTTGAGAATTTTTCCAATTTCAGGCTTGGGGGCCTGGGGGAATTTTTTAGAAATTTGCCAATTTCGAGCTTGGGGACCTGGGGGAATTTTTGAGAACTTTTCCAATTTCAAGCTTGGGGGCCTGGGGGAATTTTTGAAAAAATTTCCAATTTTGGGCTTGGGGGCCTGGGGGAATTTTTGAGAATTTTGTCAATTTTAGGCTTGGGGGCCTGGGGGAATTTTTGAGAATTTTGCCAATTTCGGGCTTGGGGGCCTGGGGGAATTTTTAAGAATTTTGTTAATTTTGGGCTTAGGGGCTTGGGGGTATATTTGAGAATTTTGCAATTTTTGCAAATGGTACAATTTACATTTTCAGGCCCTAGGGTCTGTTTTGCAAATTTGCATTTTTGTCATTTCTTGTGCGGATTAATGAAAATTTTCAAATGGACATAACTTTTTACCCAGTGCTCGAAATATAATAAATTTTATATCATTTGAAATCTCTCGACATCCTCTACACCATGGAAACCTGAAATATTAATTTTGGTGAAGGTAGGTGGGTGAAAATGAAGGAAACACATCCAGTTCCAAAATTTTAATATTCAGTCCCATAAAAGGTGAGAAATCTCTGGCAAACTCAAAATAGTTGCACACACTCATAAGACCATAACTTTACTAATTCTTAGCAAAAAAAGCACAAAATTTGTACCGTTATAATCTTGGTTCCAAGCCCAACTCATAGCAATCAAGATATTCAAAATTTGATGAAGGATCAATAGATATTTTATAGAAAATGTGATCAGGTTTGGAAATATTATTTCAATGGTGGTGGGGATGCATTCAATGAAGCATGGGCTAACATATTTCACTGCTGCAAGTTATCGGACAGTATGTGGGAATTTTACAAGTAAAAAAACATCATTTCATTCCATTTACTACCTTTTTCAAGAGGTTGAATGATATATTTTGGGATTTCCATTTTTCCTCTCTCTCCCTCTTCTCTCAGAATTCTATAAATTGGAGTGTTAATCTCATTGTGCTGGGAGATAGTTTTTAAGTAACAAAACTCTATCAAAATTGCTTTGTGAAGAAAATGTGTTGTAGGCCCTTGTAGTGGAATCATTTTATGGTTATCCAAGCCCGTATTTTGTAAAGGATTGAACTATGTATTTTCAAAATGTAGCACTAGATGCAAGTTTGTGGATGTATCTTCCCATGCTTTGTTTGGTTTGCATTCTTCTTTCCCCTTCAATATCATTACATACACACTATTTATATTCTATGTTTTTGCAAGGATTCATTATTACTGTGCATGTATGAACTATAATTATGAATGTAGTTTCTAGATTGTGGAGGACTTTTATTACCCCTTCTAGTATGTATTTTACTTTTATTTTTCACACATTGAAAAATATCTGCATTCCCTCCTTTCCTGGTGTACAAAAACTTTAGTGTAGGTTTTATTTTCATGTAATCTCCCTCCCTAGTCCCTTGGAAAGTTATATTAGGATTAGATAGTTTACTTGTATTAGATTAGATTGTGGCAGGTAGTTTAAGGGCAGGAATCAACCTTCTCTAGAGGATCATCCCAACCCCTCAATTCCCATGTCTTGAGAGATGATTCCATGTTATCCAATAAAATAGTGAGCTCAAGCACACACATTTGTGTAAACCATAGGGTACTATGATTCGAAGATAACAATTATTATACACAAGTTTGGGTCGGTTCCTATCATTTGGCCTCCCTTGACTTTAAACCATAATTGGAACCTCTTAACACATTGCACTTATGACCATTCTATTATTAGGACATTTACCAATGTTCCCTTAGTCATATCCTTGGATAATTTCTCCATCTTATCCCTTTCATCTCTCATGTTGATGATTTGGAACTATGTGGTCTTATTAACTTCCTAGATGTGTCCTTAAATATGGCCACCAAGGATCTGTCCATAGCATACTCCTTATGGATAAGTACTCCCCTTTGGTGAGAAATTTGTAATAATTGCATCCATCACTCTCTTATTCACCTATTTGAACCATAAAAAGGGTCCAAGGGCATCTCTTGTACATCATTATCCCCTCCTAAGTGGTCTACTTAGCTAGTCTTGACTCTTTCCAATGTAAAATAAAAATTCATGGATGCTTAAATCAAAAATCAAAGTTATCAAAAATAGGTTCATCCCTCGAAGGAAATTTTTTCATGCAAAAAAATAAGAAGAATAAGGAAAAGAAAAACAAAAAAATCAAAAGCATGAAATCAAAATCAAAATTGAAAAAAAATAGACCAATCCCTTGAATGACGGCTATCATTTATTCTTTCCATATATATGGTATAAAGTAGACCATACCCTTGAAGTATGGCTAATCCTTATGGCATTTGAAGGCTTCTTGTATTGATCAACCTTCCATTTTATCAACATTCTAAGAAAGCTTCCCACATTGATCAACTTTCTTCTAGTAAACTTCCCACATTGATCAGTTTACTCTTTCCCTTTCCCAAAGCTAGGGCATAGTTTTAGGGATCACCACTTTTTGGGAGAACCCTCTTTCCTCTATACAAGTTACATCTCAAACCCATTTTTTCATTTCAACATTAGGTTTATGAGATCATCTCGTCCGTTACTTCCTTTCGATCTTGTAAATGACTAACTATTGTTGGTTATTTGCTAACATTGGCTTTGGTTGCATGTGCCTTGTGTTTCTTGGATCCTCTTCTTATTTACCTCCAATGATTTTTGAGGAATATTCTCTTCATATGTTCCTCGCTATAATGTAGTGTTACTCACCACTATAGGTTGGAACTATTACAAGTCATTTTAATCCTGTCACATCTGTCTTTCAGTACATCTCGATTATCTATAGGCTACCTATGTATATTACAACACATTTATTCCTACTTACATCCATCATTAATCATATCCATTTTCAATTTGTTTTCATCATAGCTTATCCAATCACCATAATCAAATTTAAAACATATTACCACATCACACATTTATATCATCATCCATACACATGCACATATAGAATAACCATTAAAATACATTCATTTCACCATCATCATCAAATATAAAACAAACATGTATTCCAAAAGTAATCATTACTATCACATATGATCTAAGAAACCATCATTATCACATCCAATCCAAAAATCATCATCATGACATGAATCCAAAATCATCACCTCATCAAATTAAATTCATCACATCACATAATAAACACATAATGACCCATGAAAAAGCATATATCATATATATAAATATAATCAAAATGAGTATCAGAACATCACGGCCCTCTAGGTTTCTCCCTCAAAGTAGAAATGCTATCAAAATCAGTAAAGTGCATGTCTGAAACTCTAAGACCCTCTCTCTTAAGGGCAGATGTAGCACCTGAACCCTGTATGCCATCGCAACCTCCTAGCCACCATCCTCTCACCTTGGTTGAGCTACACTCATTATACTCCTTAATGACCTAGCTCCACTTGGTGATTTCCTCTGAAGATGCTCCCAGTATATCAACATCATAAGTAGCTTATGGATCACAATTTCTTCATAATATTTGGCCTCGGTGACCAACACTAAGTACCTATCCATCCTTATCATGTTATGGGATGTCATATGTTCTAATCCCTATGGTTTTTCCTAAATACTATTGGTTGACTTTGTCGATATAATAGTAGACACATCTCCAAAACAGACCCTGTAGGCATCCCTCTACTTGTGGTAGTGGTATCTCTCTTCATAACTTGTTCTCTCTCCTAAGTGACCACATCTACTTTTGCCAAGGATTTAGCTCTCTCTAATATTCATTTGATCTAGCTGGCACGCAAGTGTTCCACCTCTACAGCCTCTGTTGACCCTACTTTGTCTTTTCCCACCTCCTGGAGCCACACCTCACCTCAACCTCCATCTCCTCTATCTCCTCCTCTCCTCTCTCCTCAACAACTCGAGCTTCTCATGTTTTCATAGCAAATCAGAGTAATCCCACACCTACTCCAACATTTTTTCATCATCCCCACTACCTCCCAATAAATCAACTTCCTCCTCCAATGGGTTCTGCCATAGTAGGAATATACATCTCTCTATCCCAACCTCCTCCCTTGGGTACCAAAATCCAGTATCATGAGGCACTGTCTGATGACTCCAAAGTTTCATCTACCCTGTCAAACTGAATGAACTCAATCATCTCCGGCCATCGCCCCTAACCAACTCAGTTCATCTAGTGTAGCAACTCCTGCATCACACCTGGATATGTAGGTAAATATCATATGGACCACCACCAACCTGCATCACATCTAACTCTATTAAGTTCGATCTATGTATCAATCACCCCTCTCTACTCCCCGTCTCGAAGCCTTATCGACCCGCCATCTGAAAAATCCCATTCTAATTGATCTGGTATCAGGCCAACCATGGAAGCCCTAGGGGCTCATCAACTCAATATTCTATTGGGCCCAGTAGTGTAGCAAGAAGCCTACATCCAAACTACTGACCTCTATGCTTTCCATATATCAAGATAATAATGGTTAAACCTGAGCTAAGCAAGGTTGTCCTCCTGAATGAAATATTGTATCTTTTTGTTACCACTATATTAGCCCTACACCAGTAACACCATGGAAACTATGATTCCTGTCATGATATCTAGAAAATAATAACTGGACATGCCGAATCATTCACCATGTAAATAACTCGCTTCATGCACGACCATCATCATATCTTTTCTCATAGGAAAAATACCCCCTAAAGAAAAATATGATATGGGGTGCATTGGCTCTAAATAGCACGTCAAAACTTTTCATTTCTTTCATCACTAGTAATGGGTAGCTATATAATCCCCTAAATCGAAATCCTGAGAATATAATGCACATCCTCTAGGGTGATAGTCATGGTCCATGTCCTAACCAAAATGTACATTTCCATCTATCCCATCCTATCAACCAAATGCAATCAAAATCCCTGTACATCCCATGGGATCCTTTGATATATTTTAAAATCCTCCTGTAAGTCCAACTACAGACAGGATGAGCCCATCAAACAGATGTCACATCCCCGCCTAATCTTCTCATAAGAGTAAGAACTCGATCTATCAAGTAAAAGGTCTCCTGGCTCCAATCACAAATGAACTGCCATTACATTTAGATACTTACATTCGAAAATCCAGCATCCAAAACTCATAAAAAAGTTTCCAAAAACCCTAAATATCCAATCTGACACCATTGGACACCGCACCCGAGGTTAGGGTCGAATCCATGTTTTAGGGTCATTCGAAGTGCCTAATGCCCAGTAGAATCATTCGACCCATCTGGGTCACCACTCAAACTAGCACCTGACGTCATCAGTTTCTACAAAAAATGCAAAAAACGTAAATAAAACATTAAAATGTATTAAAAAAACAAAGACATGGGCTTTGTGTTTTAATTCACATCCTCCCACACCCTCTAACATTCTTGCAACTTCTAGCAGCCTCCATCTCGTAGTTTCTCTTTAATCGTTTACTTTTTCTCATAAATCGCTCGAACATGAAAATGAGCAATATCGATCAACCCCTGGGCTATGATAACCACTAAGTCTCTAGTCGCACCAATCAACCCTTTAGTCATCTAATCGTCGCCTTAGTTTTCGTTGACTCATGCTTAGCAGTAACACTTTTGGCTTTTTCTCCTATCTTTCTTGACCCTTTCTAGGGCATCATTTTGTTTGTTGACCATTGTACGTCCTCCACTTATGTTCATCTCCATTGTTCCTTGTTGGAAATTTAAATCAATGAAAACGCATTCCTTCTTTGGATATGTGACTAAACTCCCTAAGTCCGTATTTGGTGGCCATATTTATTCTTTCTCCAGGAATTTAATGTGCAATAATTCATCTGCAAGGTCCTTCCTTTGAGGCCATATTTAATTCTCCCCTTGGGCATTATATTTCAACATTCAATCTGTCCATTTTACTCTCAACATCCTCTTCTTTGAGGGGGGCATTTTTTTTAAAAACGACCTTCCCACTAGGGTTATATTTTGGATTTTCTCATACTTTACCCCCTTGGGCGTATATTACTTCATCGCTCGCTCTTTATTTGCCTTCTCAGCGCCATGTTTTTGGCTCCCATTGGGCACATACTTTTCATCATTCATTCCGTTATCGACAAATACCTTTTCACTCAATCCTCCTATATGAATGATGTTGCATACCCTTTTTGCATATAGTTTTTGGCATACTTTGATGACTCTTATGACCCGTTGGGTCATCCTAGCCTACATCCATACGTATGATTTTCACCCATCCACTGTCCATTAGAACATTAGATCCTATATCCATTGAGAGCGTACTGTTTCTATTACTGAGTGAATTGGAGCATTGCCATAGTTGAAATTGTTATGCGATTTATTTTTTCTGGGCATCTTGGTATCGGTAGGGTCCTTCACCCATTCATCACCCACCCGCCAATTTTCATCTACCTTTTCAAATGCATAATTTAGTTTCCCTTGATGTCCGTACGATCCCCGATTTGAGGGGGCGCGTCATAATCAACTGCAGTTTTTTAAATCCGACACCAACTTCTCATCATTTTTTTTCTCATGGCTTGTTACCTCAAAAAGCACACAAAAACAGGGGCAAAATCTATGAACCTAAATTTAGTATCCGCCATCATCACCTACATGGGCGCATATGTTTAATTGTTTATTCATCATCCCCTCATTTAAGTAAATTACCATATAATTAATGTCTAATTAAAACTATTAACTAAATAATTATCATATTATCTACATTTGTCTCAACAACATTGATTTCTATTGATTTATCCTACACACACATCCCTTTTCTTTCTAGCTTTTATTACAGATTTTAGCCCTCTAACTACCCTTATATCTCACCCTTGCTCACATAAGTGCTTTAAATCCCCTTTATATTTTTTAAGATAAACTCAAAATCCCATAAAGCCAAAAACTAAACACAGTGGTAGGAATACCTTTTCACACACAATAGATGTGGGTGACCCAGAACCTGTCATTGTTGTACTATAAAGCGACAACTTTACTTTTATTTATATTGCCATCATCAAATGCATGAGGGCTTTGAGTCTTGCTTGAAAAACAAGCCTCCTTCCTTGTGACTAAGTTCATCCTAGAACTGCTATACATACCTTCCTAGACCTCACTCAATGTGAGTGTATTGGTTCATGAGTCATCTGTAGTGAGCTTTATTTGTATCCCTGTGCAAATGTTAGTTATGTTTTTTAATGAATTATATTGACATTATTGTATCTTAATCTTTGTAGAGGCTCAGATCAGTTTCACATCACTCACGGTTCTCATAGAAAACTTCGGTCTTCTGACTTTTAGATGGTGCAGGTTTCTTTCTTTATTCCATTCATCTTGGCGTTTCTTATCTACACTCCAAAAGCACTGTGTGACCCTATCATATCATCGTTCCACGCAGGACCTAG
>CM034152.1:462996326-463042583 GCA_019776745.2 Taxus chinensis
AGAAGATTCCATCCTGACCATTTGGCTTGCTGATTAAGGCGATGAGAACAAGTGTTGATACCAAAGTTGTCACAAAGGTCTTGTAATCCACTTGTTTGTAAAAGATTTACCATTATCTGTTATTAGGCGATTAGGAATACCAAAACGACATTAATGTGATGTTATGAATTCGACAATTTTTTAATTTTTTCTCCTTTTTTGATCGAAACACATGAGAATGGCCTCCACCATTTTTGTGTCATTATTCGGTGGTCTATGATTATCCATCGGTGACGTTGTGGAAGGGACGGTGAATCGCCCACTAAGTCTAACCCCATTTGTTGGAGCAAGGCCAAAGATCTGTGCGAACCTGCAGCGGATGGCTAGGAGTATGTTGAAGGTTAGCATGTTGTTGACACATAACACAACGCTTAACATATTCATAGCAGTCGTTATTGAGAGTAGGCCAATAATAACCAAGGCGAAGGATTCGTTTAGCCACAGCAAGGCCACTAAAATGTCCACCACAAATCCCATCATGGACTTGTTCGATGGTATAGGTGACCTCCGCGCCGGTTAGACAGCGAAGGAGGATACCATCAAAGCCACGTTTATAGAGGAGTCCCCCCATAACTACATAACGAGAAACGCGTTTAAGAAAAGTGCGTTTACCAGTACTAGTAAGGTCGGATGGGAGAACAGAGGTTGTAAGGTAGTCGTGAAATTGGTGATACCAAGTATCTTGTGAATTAGCAGACACATTATTTATCATACAAACTACCGGGGTTGAGTAGGATGGGGTAAAAATTTGTTGGACCACGATGAATAATTCAGAGTTAGTTGATGAAGCTGGAATTTGTGAGGCTAAGCAAGCCATAGTATCCACAAATTTGTTAGTGGAGCGGGGAATGGTTTGGATAGAATAGTGAGTAAATAAGGCTAGCAGTGAGTCCACGTAGTATTTGTACTTTTGAAGTTCCTCATTTTTACATTGGTAGATGCCCATAACTTGATTGACTACCAATTGAGAGTCGCCAAAAATATTGATACATTTGATACCTAAGTGCAGAGCAACCTGGAGACCCAGAACAAGGGCCTCGTATTCCGTTGTATTATTAGTGGAAGGGAAATTGAGTCGGAATGAAAGAGGCATAGGCTCGGCGTCGAGAGGAATAAGAACAATGTCAGCTCCTCCACCACGTTGGCATTTGGATCCATCGAAGAAGAGAGTCATTGGATATGACTCCTCCTTGAGTGAAAGAGTGGCGATGAGTTCGTCGGGGAATGTAAAATTGGTAAATTGTTCCCCAGGTAAAGGGGCTTCCGCAAGTTGGTCTACGATGGTTTGTCCTTTGATTGATTTCTGGTGGACGAACTCAAGGTCAAGGTCGGCGAGGAGCATGAGCCATCGACCGATGCATTGGTTTAGATGAGGTTTGGCATACATGTAATGGATGGGGTCCGTGTTGGTGATGACAAAATTTTTGTGATTCAGAAGGTAGTGTTGGAGCTTGGTAGCCACGAATGATAGGGCTAGGCACAACTTTTCTACATGTGTATACCTAGTCTCATAATCCACCAAAGTACGACTTATATAATAAATAGCTTGTTCTCGATTTTCAGAGTCACGATGTGCAAGCATGGCCCCTACAGTGTGGTCAGTGGCGGAAAGGTAAAGGTAGAAAGGGCGGTCGTCTTGAGGTGGGATAAGCATGGGTGGCTGCAAGAGATAAGTTTTGAGAGCTTCAAAGGCTTGGTGGCACTCTTCACTCCATTGAAATTCAATGTCCTTTTTAAGGAGGTGATGGAAAGGTTGACATCAATCTGAGAGTTGGGAGATGAAACGTCGGATAGATTGTAACTTACCTTGTAAGCTACGCAATTGTTTGAGATTAGTAGGTGGGGGCATTTCTATGATAGCTTTGAATTTAGATGGATCGACCTCGATGCCACGCAAAGAGATGATAAAACCAAGAAGCTTTCCCGAAAGGACACCAAAGACACATTTCTTTGGTTGAAGACAGACATAATATTGTAACAGGCGATAAAAAATAATGGTTAAAACATCGAGATGTTCATTGCGATGTTTAGACTTGCCAAGAAGATCGTTGACGTAATCTTCAAGGATAGTGTGCGTAATGTCATGAAAAATATAGGTCATAGCCCGCTGATAGGTCGCACCAGCATTCTTAAGGCCAAATGGCATTACATGGTAACAGAAGGTTCCCCAAGGAGTTATGAAGGCAGTTTTGTGTTGATCGGCAGGGGCAACCAAAATTTGGTTGTATCCTGAAAAGCCATCCATGAGAGAAAGCATTTCATGACCTGCAGTGAGATCAACAAGTTGATCAATACTTGGGAGGGGGAAGTCATCCTTAGGGCAAGCGAGGTTAAGATCCCAGAAATCCATGCATATCCGAAGTCCCCCCCGTCGCTTTAGTGACAGGTACGATGTTAGAAATCCATTGAGGATAGTCAATAGGCAAGATGAAGGAAACAGAAAGAAGTTGTTGAAGCTCTTCTTTGACCAAGAGGGCAATGCGTGGATGCATTTTTCTCAGTTTTTGTTTGATTGGTTTGGAATCGGGGTTTAGAGTGATGTTATGGACAGAAATGGTAGGATCAATTCCTGGCATGTCAGCGTAGGACCAAGCGAAAGCTTGGTTGCGAGCACGGAGGAAAGTAGTAAAGGTGACTTGTTCTGATGCGTTAAGGGATTGTCTGATCTTCACAATGTGAGGATCCTCCTCCATGTGGATGTTGATTTCTATAGTAGATTCGTTCAGCATGGTTTGGGTTTCAAATGGTAAGGCTCGTTGAATATAAGAATCATCCGCGCCAAGGTAAGTGAGGATGGAGTCGTCATCCTGACACTCAACAACATTAATCAAAGGTGAATCCTCTTCGATCATGTCTGGATACAGAAGGGGAAGAGAAGATGGGTCCTCATTATCACATTGATAAGTGAGAGGACCTATGAAGATAGCATTTATGAAAAAAAAAAGTTAGGAGGGATAGATTCAGGGTCTATAGATTCTGTGGGTGATGATGGCAAAGTGGGTGATGATGGTTTGGTAGGGGTGACGTCGTCTTCTTCCAGAATACAACTGACATGAGGTGTCTCCTGTGTAGGTGTTTCAGGAAAATTGAGACCACTGTGATCATTGTGTTTGCGGGTAGTCACGGGAATGAGTGTATGTCAGCCTTGTTCATAAAGACCAAAACCAAAGCCTTTCCAAGCACAACGAGTCAAGAAGGTGAGGGCGAAGCAACGATTTGTCAGGTACTGAAAATCGGATTGGAAGGGAACCACACCAAGAGGAGGTTAAGGGGTAATGGAGGATGTGTCAACACCCCCATACGTTAGGTTGGTGCGGCAATGGGGTGGTCCGTAAGAGATTACCTCCCCCCACGCGACGGTCGTAGGTGGGATGTGCATATAATTTTCCATACTCCTGCGGGGTAGGGAAAGAACTAACGTTATATAGGCGGTACTCCCCCTAGCGTAAGGCATTGAAAAACATCTACTAAGGGGTCGGAGGTTGGGATGTTAGCTGCGGGAAGGGAAGTGGTTTTTGCGATGGTGGTTTCATCAATTGAAGGCGTAGGCGCGGTTGAGGTGGATGGTTGAGGTACATTTAAAGAGGATGGTTGGGTTGAATGTATGGGTGTCTTGATTGGTATAAGCACATCGTTAGGGCGGTATAACATATTGCAAGTTTTAAAGAGGGGAGGATCAGCTTTTACGGTGTAGGACTTCCCCTCGTACTCAAATTTTTATGCATCTATGTAATGTTGAGGGAACGCATCCCATGGCCCGGATCCAAGGACGACCCAGCAATATATTATATTGGAACTGTCCCTCAAGGACATAGAAGAGTTCAAGTAAATTACGTGGTCCTACCCGAATGTTGAGGATCACGGAGCCTAAGGTAGAGGTAATAGCGTCATTGAATGACCGCAACATGATGGGGTTGGCACACATGTAGCTAGAAGGGATATTCATTTGTTGAAAAGATTTTGAAGAGATGATGTTTAGGCTAGCACCCCCGTCAATCATAACACGACGTACACAAATGTCCCGGACGTAAGCTGAGATGAACAGGGTAGGGTCAGGATCTTCTGTACCAAAATCAACAATTTCATCTTCAGAGAAACTGACTGCAGCAGCTTGTGGTACAGAGACAGAAGTGGTTGGGGCGGTGGGTTGTTTAGTGAGAGAGGCAACGTGATTGGGTGTTAGAATGGAGGCAACGGGTAGGGTTTCATTAGGTAAGACCTTGATCCCCTGAAGAATTTCAATGAGAGCTTGTCGATGAGATTCAGAAGTCTGAATGAGATCATATAGTGTCATTTTTACGGGTGATTGGTGAAGCTGTTTAATCATGGCTCGATGGGCGGCTCCATTAGAGACGGGGTAAGCAGGTCCACGAATAACCACTTTAGGTGGTGGTGCAATCAGGATGTTGGATGGAGAAGGAGAGGACACAGATGTGCCTTCTTTCGCTTTCTCATTGTTTTTCTGCGCTCGAGTAGCAAGACTAATCATATTAATCTTGTAGATCGGAGATGAAGAAGATGATTGGGATAAATCATGGTCTTCAAGAGGTGGGGTTGTAATAATGACAGATCTTGGTGAGGCGGGGACAGATGGTATAGGAGAGGGAATGGAAACTAAAGGTCTCTCCCTTCGTAAGTTGTCTTTCTTAACCTTTCTATCTGGGAGAGGTGACTGACGAAGGATGGTTTTTAAAGCTTTGCATCCCTCCACATCATGTCCTGGTGTGCGGTGATAAGCGCAGATCTTAGACTCATCATAACCTATAGGTTGAGGTTTAGACGGGTCATAAGGTCTAAGTGGGGGTAGGGAAATGGTCGCATTCTCTACTAACATAGCAAGGATTTTGGCGTAAGATCCTTTGAGTGGGTCAAAATCAGAAGAGGATGAGGGTATTGATTGCGCGGGTTTTGGTAATGTTTAGGCGTGGTTAGTTCGTATGGGTGGTGGTTTAACCGAGGGGTGTTGATATGTGTTTTTCACTAAACGTGGTTTCTTTGGCGCAGAAGCTATATTGGATGATGAGGCCACAGATGGTGTGGTATCAGAAAACAACCACGGGGAAATAGGAGTGACCGAAAACAAATCTTTTGATGATGGAATTTGTTTAGGGTTGATAGGTGGACAGGATACGCGGAGTGATAATGTTGATATACCCTTTGATCCCTGTATGGGTGCAGAAGGTGTAGATCGTTTTGAAGAAAACGCAGGAGGTATGATATATTGGTGCAAGGTGGAAGGATGAGGTCCCAATATGGAAGGTAGGTATGACGATGATGGTTTTTATTGTGATAGAGGCACGGGTTGAGTGTATCTCCTAAGTGGCGGGGTGGCTTTATTCTTGGACAAATCTAGTCACTTAGGCGGGTGTGTTAGACTGGGTATGGGTAAGGTCCCAAGCGTAGGGGAAGATTTGGCTAAGTTAATAGAAGTGGACGAGGCATTTGGTAGAGGTGAGGGGGGTGAAGGTGAGAACATGGGCATTTTAAGCTTCTGTAAACACTTCGGGTATATGGTGGAGGTCTCAGGATCGGTCATTTGCATTTGAGTAGAATATGGCGTACTCAAACGTTCCCATAGGGCCTGCCTATCTTCTGTGGAATGACAGTCCTCACGTGTGAATGTGAACTTTTGTACGGAAGAAAGGTGGGTTGTGATTCTGGTCCACTGTGGGTGTGATACAGGGGGTAAACGAGGCACTGTATCAATAGATGTCAAGAGGTCAACCGGTCGTTGAAAATATTTAGGCGATGAAGAACTAATAGGTAAGAGGGCATGTTCGAGAGGATCCGTCATGGTTAAAGAATTTGGTGATGTCGGTGCAAGAGATTCCTCGTCTAAGGATGTCAAAAGGAGTGGCGTATCTCCCTCTTGTGCAACAAGAGGGGTAGAAGGGGAAATCTGGGAAATAGATAGGTTAGATAACATCCGTTCGCAATCTTGTAGGGATGTGGTATAAGAAGACTCATCGATGGGAAGAGAAGTCTGGGCAGTTAACTCCCTTATGGGTAAAGGAATGATTTCACTTTGGTTCGATGGTGGTAAAGGAGGTTCGGGCTCCTGTGTTAGTGAAGAGGCTTGATTCAAAATTTTCTCGATAGAGGCTTTGGGCTGGGTATCAAAGACTGCATGGATCTCATGAACACTCTCCTCGGCTAAGATATCCTGGTTTGTGTTACTGTTGGGAAAGTGATTCGGGAATGGTTTGTTGAAGATTTTCAAATTTCGGTTGGCAAGGGCATTAGGATTATCGAGGGTTATATCCCCTGCGTCAACCATTTCCTGCACTATGTTTTTCAACATCTTGCAGTTCTCATGACTGTGTCCCTTCACGTGGTGGAAGTTACAAAAGTCATTTTCTTTGTACCAGGAAGGTATGGCGTGAGTGGAATCAAACCCGGAATGAGGTTTAACAGGAGGTAATGTAATGGCTCCTACTTTGAGCAATTTTTCCAATATCACACCATATGTTTCTCCCAAGGGAGTGTAGTTGATGGGCTCGGCTTTATACTTATAGGTGGTTTTTGGTGGGGCATTAGACGGTATTTGAGATTTAACCATCACCACGTGGACAGCTCCTTTTGATTTGGAAGAAGTGGACGCGTGAGGAGTGGTGGTATTTGGTTTATTGGTAGAATTAGGAGTTTGGAAATTGGGGTTTTTGTTACGCAACCGCAATTTCTCTTCCTCTAAGGCTTGAATCTCTAGTTTTCGAGCCATAGTAAAGGCTTCATCGAATGTACGGAAAGTTTGAATTTGGAGGGTAGGGGAGATGTGCTTAGCGCAAGCCCGCGTAAACAGTTCGATAAGTTCAGTCTGAGGCAAGGCATATGTAAGTTGGTTGATAAGGCCGCGCCATCGTCTGACGAAATCTGCGATAGATTCGTCTTCGAATTGTCGAATGGCATAAAGGTCGGTGATGGATACTTTCTTAGCAATGTTAATGGAGAAGTGATCCAAGAAAGATTGGGCTAGTTGGTTAAAAGAGAAGATTGAGTGCTGGGTTACAGCACTGTACCACTCCAAGGCAGGTCCTGATAAGGACATGGGAAAGGTGCGGAGTAACAAGGCATCATCATGGGCAATCAAATAAAAAGCATGTCTAAATGATCGCAAGTGTTGTTGAGGATCCTCTTTACTATTAAAACGAGTAAATTTCGGCAACTCCCATTGAGGAGGATATGAATGAAGGGGGACAGAAGGGTGAATGGGCTCCCGACAAACTTGCTCGTATGTCAAGGCGCTACGACTTCCTGAAACAAAAGCCTCCAGGTTTTACATTTTGTCCATCATTTGTTTAATTAGATCAGTAGTTGGATGAGATGATGGTGTGGTTGTGGTAAACGGAGGCAAATTGGGCCAAGGACCACTGCTAGATCCTAGTGGGGTTAAGTGTTGATAAGGTGTGGAGGATGAATATGTTGAGGCAACCGAATAGGGATGTCCCATATAGGATGTTGAGGTCACTGGATACGTGTATGGGAATGAAAAGGTAGGAGGAGCTTGAGAAGGAAAGCTCGTGTGGATAGGTGGCAGAGAGCAAGTCATGAACAGAGCAGTCTGCAAGAGAGATGAGGTAGGGGTAGTTGGCAGTAATGATATGTGGGGTCCGAGGTTAACCAATGGAAAGCCAATCCCAGTCGTATGAACCTCTGAAGCCGTCGGATTGGGAGACGGGGCTAGAGATGCAGGAAGCAAGGCGGTATTATCAGGCAGAGTGGGAGCTAAATGAGCAGCTATACTAATAGGCATACCAACAAGGAGCTGACCATCAGGCGTACGGTCAGGGGTATGAGACAAATAGTATTGTACAGCGCTAGAATTAGCATCCAGAAACTTGGCAAAGTCCTTATCTCCCACAGGAATTTTAGGAACCTCGCTGGTATCCGTAGGATTCCCCACAGAATGTGAAGGGGGTAATTCAGGAAAAGAAACAGAGAAAGCATGTGAAACCATGGCGGCGGCTTTCTTTCGAGTGATAACAACCATGGACAGGAGTTCACAGTAGGGTTTCAATCTGTCAGGAATAGAAACAAACTCAGACTGGTAAAATTGGTAGGTTGTTGGTTTGTCAGGAATTGGAAAAGAGAGTAATCGATATCGGTCTAGTAACCAATTTCGGTTACACTATAGCCGACGTCAATCAGGTAACCAATGTCGGTGTAAGAAGTCTAGGCTAACAAGATATAAAAAGGCTGCTAATTTGATTTTTAACAACGTTTAGTATACGTGTCCAATTATTGATCACAGAAGACAGAGTATGAGAAAGAAAACAGAACTAAAAACAAGCAAGATGCACACACAAATCCAGAGATTAACCCTAGGGTTAATTTTAATTATCGTGGGCTTATGCCTTTAGATGTAGAATGATGTCAGAATCCTAAACAAGAGACTTAGGGGAAATGTCAAGTTGTTTTGGCTTATAAGGTTACCTCAATCGGGTGGAGGAATACCGCGGAAAAAAGGGGGATGTTTGAGCTGTTGTGTTAATTGTGAAGTGATTCGGTATGTGTTGTGTAGTGAATGTAAGATTAATTTCCTGTCAATACCATGGATATCACCCCCACGTGTATGACCTGTTACTTAATCTACGTTCACTAGAATTGAAAAACAACAAGTAGGAATGCAATGCACGTGTTTTAAACCCAAATCAAAAATTATGTTCGGTGAAGCAAGAGAGATGACTTTCACTAATGTGAAACTAGGAAAGCAAGACAAGTTCTTTACGAAATATATAACAAAAGCAGCAACAGCAAGTATGCTTCCTAAAATGAAAATAAGCAAGAGAAACAGAAACCCAAGATGGGTCCCACCGGGCGTGCCAAAATGTTTCACTCGGAATGTTTCGTTCCTTTTAGAAACAGATAAGGGTTGGGGCTAGGAGGAATACCTGTAGAATGTCGAGATGATGTGTGCGTACCGTAGAGAAAGATCAGGCTGACTGCGAAGAACTCCTTTTTGTCTTGGAAGGAATACCTGCAAATAAGAACACAAGACCACAACATTTTAATTAGACAATAAATGAGGAAACTGCCTTGGGCCCAGGAAATATAAAACTTCCTTTCGAAGGTGGTCAATTCCCTTGCTAATATGAATTAACACAAAAAACTATAAGATATCAATTAAATTGCTTTGTTGAACTGGGTAGGGGAAAGGCTGGTTATTGGTTATAGTCAGTATAACTGATGACGGTTACTGATAACCGATGGCGGTTACTGATGACCGATATCGGTAGAGTCTAGGATCTGAAGGTTAGTTGTTTTGTGGGGTGGTGGTGTTATTTGGTAGTTGTGTTATTTGTAGGGCTGTATATAGGTAATATTAGGAAATAGGGTGATGAGATCTAGATGAATGACAGTTAGATGCAATGACACGTTGGGTAGTGGATCTAAGAATGGATTTGTGAGGACTTATGATTCAAAAATTCGAAGAAATGTTATTAAAGAGTACATGCAAGAAGTAGCTTACTGATTATTCACGGAGATGCAAGTCCAAGAGCTCTGATGGCAAAGGCAGAACTGAGGTAGGATGGTCTGGCACATAGCAGATCAAATCAGTTGAGTATCACATGGCTCTGGTATCAAGTTGCAGTCCTGGGCTTGCTCTCCCTTGCTGCTAACTCTCCTTGTCTCTTCACTTGTCTCTGCTCAGTCAAGTAAAGATCAGGGTTTTCTCGATCGCTCCTGATGCTCTTTCTTGATTCAAAGAATCCTTTTCTCTGATCCAAAAATGAAATTCTGATCTGATTATTTCTGGTTTGGGGAGCCCATTTACAGGGAACCAATGGCAGTTGCGTAACCGACGGCGGTCGAGTAGGAACCGGCATTGGTAAGGAAAAAGTAGGCTATTTTTAGTAAAACAGCCCACCTTCCCTGCTTTTCTCCCGAGAGATTAGTTGTGGGCTTGGTCAAGTGACTAGAAGGTCGGTTTTAGGTGCGAGAAAGGGGTCCTTAGTCATGGGTGTAGGTGTAGACCAAGTTTTAGGTTTTAATTAGGTTAGTCTAGGATTAGGGCTAGGTCATGATGAGGTGGAAAAATGAGGTGGTAGGTGAGGTGATGGGGATTTATCAATTACAAGGTAATTAATAAATAATTGTGTAAGGTTTAGGTAATGAGGTTAGGTTATGAAATGGGATGCGGGTCACAAGGGGTTGTAAGACACGAATTTGGTGTCTACACCTCGATGACCTGCTTCTCTGCTTTCTTTAAAACCAAAACCACATGTCCTTCTATGGACCTCTGGGATGATTTTACATTATTAACAACTTTTCTCCTTAAAGTTCATAAATACAGCTATGCACCACATCCCCGCATCCATTTCTTTTGACCCATGTGTACACCTTTGGGGCGGAAAGAAAAAATTATTTGTGCTAGCTTTTTTGGTTATGAATATTTGAGGAATATTCATCCGCACGACAAAAGCTATAGTTTGTGAATTTCATAAGAAAATTGCAAGTTTGCAAATTGAACATGCTTCACCACACCAATTAAAAATTTCCACGTATAACATATGACATAATGAGAGAAATGGAGAAACAAAAAATGACCAAGGAAAACCTTTACCAAAGGGAAACAATCCCATTTCAGATAAAAACCAGTTTGCTTCCAAAGAGAAATTTTAAAAAAGTACACTCCATAACCATACCTTCAACGAAAAGGAGGAAGAAAAAAAATATAAATGGGAAAAATAGAGAGCTCCTGGAAAAACTTACATGATAAGCGGATAGAAAAAATTAAATCTCAACAAAATGGGTGAGATTATTATCGAGCACCAACAAAGACAATAAAAAATACATCCAAAAAGTTAAAGACAAGGAGGAATTTGTTATGGAAGGTTATAAATTTTGTGACAACAATGGAAAATTTAAGAGCTTGTGCCTTATGTACACAATAACTTGTATGAATAATTGTGATGCTGGTGATGGCGAGATAGAAGAAATCATCATGGATCGAATGGAAAAACTTCCATAGCATTTTATGAATGTAGGTGATATTGGCCTACGAGGAAAGACACATCCTTTTATTTATGAGATATCTTATGAGTTTTGGTCTCGTATGTTCACTCAAATCTCTTCCGAAAATTCTCTGATGATAGTAATTTACAATGGTAGTGTTACATTGCATACTTTGGTTGACTCAAGTTTATATGCAGATTTTATTATTGAACTCCATGATCATGAAATATTTGTTAAAACATTACTATTATCATTTGAAAAAAATTACATTGATTACGATCAGATTAAATTGTAGACTTTAAAGTGTTGTGCATTGTTTGGCTTCCATGGGCAGTGATAGAACTGGAGTCGAGCCGTCCAACCATGGGTGTATTGTGGACGATAAGTCTATGTGGAACCTTTTTAGAATTAGGGGTTTTAGTAAATTTATCACAAAACTATAAGGGAATGATCCCTTGCCTACTATGGAGTTCAAGCTGGCGTGTAAGGAGGGGAAAGTGGTGATCCATGGCATGAAAATTGATATGTCAGAGGAAGCCATCACATGTGCTCCTGGCATGGACATGGAAGGTATGTGTAGTCAATTTTACTCCCATTATAAGAGGAAGCAATCCCATGCGTGCCGGCCTATCACCCAGCAGAAGCTGAGCACTCACCTAAGGCACGCGCGGGTGCTGAGTCTCTCTTTAATGTGAGTTTTTATTGGGAAGCATTCATTAATGATTAGTATAGGAGTATTTAGGAAAGAAGTTTAGACATACAAGGATTACAAGGCTCAGGATGACCTTCAGATCCTTGTATTTTCTTCAGACTGCGTGTTTTAAAAGACTCCATAACATATAATATAACAGAAAGAAGGCTACAACCATTCATTTATAGCATGAAAGGAAAGAGAACTTCTATGAACAAAATATACATGAAACCCACTGATCTAAATGTAATCGGTAACTTCATTATATTCATCATTTCATTACAAAGAGCCATAGAGGCCAGACTATAGTCATGCACATCACTAGGCTTCTATAACTACACAAAAATAGAAAATAAATTACAATGTTGAGCTCAGTACATCAGAGCCTGACTCATAGTAATCCTACAGAGTTTTATCCATGTTATCTCTCTCTCTCTCTCTCTGTATCTCTCCTATCTTCTCCTCTTATGTCTCTCTCCCTTTCTTGGTCCATAGGAACTTGTATTTATCACCTTCTTGCACTGCCAACTGACCTTTCCGCACCCTCAGATCGGTCAGAAAGTGTCGAATGTGGTCCTTCAGCGAGCATGTTTCCTCAGGCCTGAGCTCTCCACTCCATCTCATGATGGTCTTCTAGAAGATTCCTTTTCTGGCATTCTCTTTCCTGGGCCACATGTTGCCAGGATGGCATGTTATCCGTGTGTAACCAATGATGATTTTCATGTGTTCTACCTTTGTTGCTTGAATCGGCTAAGTCCTGAACCTCCTTTCACGTGCCACACACGCTATATACTTCATTGAGCCTTTTCTTCTTCATGCTTTTACCTTGTGCATCATCCTATAACTGGGGTCCCACACACCCACGTTCCTTTATACTTAGTCCATATTTTAGGGGCTCAATATCAACCCACACTACGCCTGTTCTCTTCCCTTGGAAACATTCTACTTGACCAAGGTGTAAGTTGGTTCAATGGAACCAAGATGCAGATAAATATTACAAAGATGAATAAAGAATGAAAGAATATGGGAAAGAATGAATAATGGGGGGGAACATTAAATGAAAAGGCTAGGGAAGTCCTTTCGTAAGACTACCTCCAAATTATTCCATGTTTTGACCTCGTTCTGTACCTTCTGATAGAGGTCACCAACAAGGAGGCTTACCTCATCAAAACTTAGGCCAGCTCCCTGGGTGCCCATAGTGTCCACAATTTGTTCCATATATTTACCTAGGTATGTGATCTTGTCCATTCTCCTAGTAATTTGAGGATATGGTTCCTTCAATTGTGTCTTGGTTGAACCCCTTAGTGCCTTAATCTCCTCGGATCTTCTTTCTACTTCCGCCAGGACTCTATCACACTCTACCCTATTTCCTTTATTCTTTTCCTGGAACTCTTTCAGCTCTGTTTCGAGTGTGGTGACCAAGGATCTCACCACCTTATCTCTATCTGCACATGTGTCATATGTGGCCTCAGCAGATTGGGAAGCAACCTTTACATCTATGAGCACCTTGCTATACTCAGTAACTAGTTCTATCACCTTTATCGGTCCTCCTCCTTCAGGCGCGCAGCTACTTCCTCCATATATTCTAATGCCAAGGGTCACCTCTCCATGGTGAGGACATGCATTAAGTCTTCTAGGCATTCCAGCATTGATGCATACCTCTGGGGGATAGGCGTTAGATCTGGGTGTTTCAAGATGATGGAAATTTTTATCGAGTCTACTTTCTTGTAGACCTCCTGCACCTTTGCCTTTTCCTCCTTGAGCTCGCATCTTAGCTATGCACTAATTAATTCTTCCTATTTCAAGTTTCTGGCAACCTTAGCCAACTCTTCCTCCTTCTTGGCCAACTTTCCCTCTAAATCCCTTATGTTGTCATTCCACATGAATAGTCTTGCCTCCGTTTCCACTGCGACCTTGTTTAGAGAATTACATACTTTCTCGTCTATGAGCTTCTGGGAATTTACTAAGGGGTTGTCTCCCTTAGACTCTGGAAGTGTGATAAGCACCTTATGGAAAACTTCAAAGTGCAGCTCATCGACATGGGATTCAAATGCCCAAGAAAGCATCTTCTTGGTCCTGGGGTATGCGCCTTCCTTCTCAAACTATCCCATGGCTATAAGTCCTTCGTTGGGTACTGTGCTCTGGAATCATGTGCATAGCACATTCTTTGAGTCATCCATGTAGCCCATTATCTAAATTTGTTCTGCATCCAGAGGTCTTCTACCTGAGCGCGTGCCTTTGAGGAATATGATTGTCAGAGCGGGGCCTCCTAGGCTGTCACGTCCCTTTTCACCACTCTCTTCCCTCCCTTCCTTTAGCATTGTGTCTATGCTTTGCTCTAATTCCTGTTCTACAAGGATCTCAAGCATCTTCTTCACTTCTCGCTCTACCACTTCATTTATCTACTCCTTGGTAAAATATATGGCTCTCTATCCCTCGACATCCCTATCATCTACCGTTGTATCTTTAGTGCCTTCATCTCCTTATGCGCCTTTCTGCCGCGTGAATATGAACTCTTGCTTCTCTTCTCCACTCTCCTCCTTTGAGTCATAGGCACTAATTATGTGAGGTTCTAAAGGTTCCTTGCATTTTTATGGCTCTTTCTCCTCATCACCACCCTCTTCACTCTCATCCTCTCCTTCTCCCAGATATCTCTCCAAGCTGTCGGTCGCGTCTGAGTCAGCTTCTTCATCTACCTTATGCTTCTTCTTGAGAGGTTTCTTCTGGTTAGGATATTTTGCCTTCTCTTCTTCCTCTTGTGACTCCTCCAAGGTGGTGGGTTGTTTGGGTGCCCTTGCTTCTAGAGTCTTCTCCTTTGCTGGGGACTTCTTCCTCCAAACATAGGTGCTTGGCTTGGCGCTTGTATAAGGCATGCTCACTGTCTGAGTAGCTGGTACACTTGGTGCTCCTTCCTCTCCTCTGTCCCTCTTCTTAGAAACTATCTTCTTCATTCCTAAGGGGTCTTCAGGTATGGATATTTCATCCACCAAGTACACACTATTTTCAAATTTTGGCCTTATGCACACGTATACACACGCCGCAGATCCTCCAACAATAGGAAGTGTTATTGGTCTAGTCATGTGGATCTCGTGTGACACATACTTCTCCATGTACATGTGCTTACCTCTGGGATAGTTCAATTTATTCCTCATATCCCTATGTTCTTGGTCCAATTTTTCTAGCTCTAGCGATAGCTTTTTTTATTCTTTAAATCTGTTCTCTCCCACTTGGGAGTACTGGGAAGTGAACGTGAAAGGGAGCTTGCACCAAGGGCTCCATGATTCATCAACAGGTTTAAACCTGCCCAAGAAATAGTGTTGGTACACTGCAAACTCAAATTCTCCTTGTGTAGCTACTAGGAGTTGTTTGGGGATCCTCCATTCTAGCCCGAATGCATTTCTCAGGTGTGTATACCATTTTTTTGAGCCGTGCTTTATGGGGAGTCATCATTGTATCACATGCATACTTTTCAAACCTCTTCGCGGGTGAAGGGTCTTCAGCTAGGTACTCCCACACAAACTTATCTTGTGCATCTAGAACTCTAATTTCTACAAATACTATGGTGAGTAGGACATTACCAAAGAGGATCCTGTCCCCTTCCTTTGTGCACTTTACAATTTCCTTGGAAATGTATGTAGACAAGTTGTAAATGTTCCCCTCTGTAATCTTCCTACAGACATGCAGCCATGGCTTGTTGACTTGTGTCTACCTTTCTTAACCATTCAGCTTCATTACTAAGTGTGCAACCATCTTCATAACTGGGTCCTTGATGTCTGAGATGTCATAATACCATGACCCTTTCTTATAGGTATACTCTGCGATGGTATCTTGAATAGCTTCCTTGTCACTACGGTCATCTTCCAGGCTATCTCCTTCGCATATGAGGCTAGTAAATTATGCAATCAATTGAGGAGTTACACGCATATTCAGCCCAACAAAGTGGAAGTAGTCTTCATGCACCCGAGACATTAACCACTGGTACAAGTGATCTGGCTTCCCAAAATAAGGAAACTCGTAGAGTTGCAACAACCTTGCCTTCACCAGCTTGAACTTCATGTCATCATTGTAGATAGGAAACCCTCCAGGTGTTCACTTGTTGGTTGGGCGTACCAATTCTAATGTCATTTATTTCTCTATAGTGTTGGTGCAGTGATTATAGTCAGTGACTAGCATTCTTCTCAAATGGGATTCCCATTCCTTCCCCATTATCACTCCGTCAGGGTATTACATTTCCGCATACCATTCTTCATTTGTTTCCACCTCTAGTTCTGATTGTTTAGCCTTCACTTTTCCCTTCCCTTTCTTCAGTGCCATGGTAGAGGTAATTGTATTACTCCAGTCCTCTCCTTGTTACTCTACTTGCCTTCTCCCAACCTTCAATCTTACATCCATGATACAAATCTCCTAAAACTGTGCTCTAGTTTGTTGAACCCTAACTTCGATACATTCTTCACAAGATAACAACTTTTCACTTCATTCCACACCTCTGTAATTCCTTCCTTCTAGTTCACAATCTCAAACTGGCTCTTTACTTGTTTAATCACACAGATTTTCTCTTGATCGAATCTAAAAAATTCCTACCTTATATATTTCACTTATATCTCCAACTCTTCATTTTTGCAAATTAAAATGAGAGTGCCTCGACCCTCTATTTATAGTTTTTCCTTTTTCTGGTCATTAAATGCTACTTTACCTACCACATACTTTGTTCATTTAATGAAACTTAATAAAACAAAACCCATCTTCAATGCCTTTACTCATGTACCCTTCCTACATGAAAAATCCTCCAACCTTCTGGCACGCAACCAAACCAACTTGACAGGAAGACTCTTCCACGTGCTCAATATGCACCGAAGGCACTTCTTCTGTCCAGATTCTTGCTTTCACCTACCTCATGTTTCTTTAAATGTGCTTAATTTTCCTTTGTACATGGGATCTATGGGTAGCTTTACCCTGACACCAACCATTCTCTCTTTTCTCTTCATCTCTCTTTTAACCGGGCTACTCAACAAGGCTCTTCAACACAACTTCCTTGGTACTTTTAAAACACGTGCTTCTTCACTTTTCTCCACCCCACACGTAAACAATGCACGGTCCTCTACGCACTCGTAAATTCTCCAAAAAAATAGCAATAAGGTCACCGGCACCCAAGGTGCAAAAAAAACAACAACACACAAGGGAAACACAAGGAAAAGAAAAAATGCATAAAGGAAAATTCTAGATTAACTGGCAAGACTACCTTATTTACAAATACCAAGAAGACTTATTTATAGTAGGGCTTTAACCTACTGCCATTGAAGTGTTTAGGCAACTTCATTCCGTCTAGCACTTGTAACTAGCACACACCCGAATCAAGGATGTAGGAGATTGTGTAGGGACCTAACCAATGGACTTTCAACTTCCCATGATGGTGCAAAAATTTAGAATCATACAATAACACCATCTGCCCAACCTCAAACTTCTTGTTTCTAATATGGCAATCATGCCAAGCCTTTTTCTTTGACTTTTCCAATGTTTGGCTCTAACAGGCAAGTGATCGTCTCTCATCTAGTTTCATTAGTTCATCAATTCTTTCTTCCAACGCTTGTTCATCAGTTGATCCTCTTGCACGCACTATTAGCAGAAAAAGTAACATAAATTCAATCGAAAAAACAGCTTCTGCGCCAAACACCAATGGAAAAGGTGTGGCTTTATTTATTCTTTTATACATAGTCCTGTAAGCCCATAAAACTGCTGATACCTTGTCATCCCAATCCGGTCTTCCAACATCACAGATCTTGGTCAAGGTATGACTTAGTATTTTGTTGAATGCTTCCACGGTTCCATTTGATTGTGGATGGTAGGGTGTAGTCTTATGATGAGCCACCATGAACTCAGATAGTAGGATCCTCATGGTCTCATTTAGAAAATGTGTACCCCTATCACTAGTCAAACTTAAAGGGCATCCATACCTTGTGATAATGTTCTCTCATAGGAACCTTGCAGCCATTACTGCCGTGTAATCTTTAGTTGGGGCTGCTTCCTCCCACCTTTTGAGATAATCTGTGTAAGTGATGACATAACGTGACCCAGTCCTATGCATTTCTGGTGAAATAGGTCCTAAAAAGTCTATCACCCACTTTTCAAAAGGCTCCATGCTAGGAATAGGACGTAAAGGCATTTCATCTCTCCTTTCTAGTTTACCAATGTGCTGATATTGGTCACATTCTTTACAATAATCTCTACAATCCCTGTATAGGGTTTCCCACCATAAACCTGCCATTAAAATCTTGCACGCAGTGGCATCACCTACGTAATTCCCACTCGTACTTCCTCTGTGTGCTTCCTCCATTATGGCCAGGCACTCATGTTATAACACACACCTGTGAAAAACTTCATCACATCCCAATTTGTGTAAATCTCCATAAATCAACATGTAGGGTGTGACGCATATGGCCAACTGCTTTTTCTCTAATTCCTTCATTCCATCTGGCACCACACCTTCTTTTAAAAATATAGCAATCTCTTCCAAATCTGAGGGCACGCACCGCAATCTAAATAGTTACGCATCTGGCATTGTTTCCTTAATACTTTGTGCATCATCTCCTAAATAAATTCTTGATAGATGATCAGGTCCAAAATTACTTTTTCCAGGCTTCACTATAACAGTGAACTCAAACTCTTGAAACAACAAAACCCATCAACATATACACCCTTGAAGAATAGTCTTGTTTACTAAATACTTTAATGCCATGTGGTCGGTGTAGAATACAAAAGGTGTTACCAGCAGATACTGTCAAAATTTGAAAAGCACATAGATCATAGAGAATTCCTCACACTCGGTTGTGGTATAATTATGCTCTGCTGGTGTTAACTTCCTACTCACGAAACAGAGAGGATGATCAACAATCCCCTCACCTAGTTGTGTAAGTACTGCTCCAATGACAGTTCCTAAGGCATCTGCATGGACATGGAAAGGCTTGTCCCAAGAGGGAAATCACAAAATAGGTGCGGTAATAAGCCTATCTTTTAATGTATCAAATTCCCTCTACTGTGCCTTTCCCAAATGGAAGGTACTCTTGTGTCTAAGTAGCTCCTCTAAAGGCACGACAATCTTGGCATACACCTTAATGAATTTTCTATAATATCCCGTATGCCCAAGGAATCCGCACACTACGCTCTAGCTAGTAGGTTCCCTTAACCCCACAATAATCACAAATTTAGCGGGATCTACCAGCAAACCCTCTTTACATATGATATACCCCAATAAAGTCCCAAAGGGTATAGCAAACACATACTTCTTAATGTTGAGGGATATCCTCAACTGCCTACACCTTTCAAACATTAATCTCAAGTTGTCACAATGGTCTTTAACTAGACCATATACCATCCAATCATCCAAGTAAACCTGAAGAAAATTATGAATGAAGTCTTGGAATTCTTGCACTACTGTGTGTGAAAAGACAGTAGGCACATTTTTCAACCCAAAGGGCATGATCGTGTATGCAAAACTTCCCCAACTGGTGGTGAAAGTGGTCTTCTCCTAGTCTTCCTTTGCAATCCAGACTTGGTGGTATCCTAAATATTCATTCGTAAAGGAATAGATTTTACACCCAGTGACTCCTTCCAGAATCTCTTCAATGAAGGGGGTCAGAAATGGATCAATGACACAAACTACATTTAATTCCCTATATTCCACACAAATTCTAATCCACCCATTCTTCTTGATGCTAATTACCATCAGAATTATCCATTCTGATTCTTCTACTACCTCAATGATCCCAGAAGCTATCATCTTATCTATCTCATCCTTAACCTTCACACGTAAGTTAGGTTTCATCTGGTAGGGCCTTTTTCTAATCAGACGCAGACCTTCCTTCAGTTTTATCCTCATTTCCCCCAAGGAATGGTGGACGTATTTTAGCTCATGGTACCTACATGGGAATAAATCCTCAAATTCACGCAATAGATCAATGATCCTTGATACTTCCTTCTCCATCCAAAATAATCCCCAATAATAGCTTCCTTAGGTTCTTCTCCTAAACTGATGTTAACCTTCTTTGTCTTTAAAGGCTCATGGTAGGAACGTGTGTGAGCATCTGCACTACCCACCACTTTGCACATCCCCATAGAATGGATAACATTTAAACTCTCTGGTTCCTTTCCATCAATCGCATATACTAACTTTCCCTTTTCCTTTTCCAAACATGGGTGCTCAAGATGGGATTCTTCTGTTTCTTCAATCTCTTCGAAGCACGCCTCCAATCCTAGTTCACCTAGTAGTTCCAACAACCCATCTTCCATTCTGGCCCTATCCCCCATTATAAGGAACTTGATATCTTACAAGGCCTTATCAACCGATGGTTTGGTACTTTGATACTCAAAGGCTTGAATAAGATCATCCACAAGCTCTTTCCAATTCTTTGTTTGGCAGTGTGTCTCTGAATGAATGTACCATACGTGTGCACAATCCTACAGTGTAGAATACAACAAGGCACCTAGAGGGATGGTGGAAAGGCCTCCACACCTTCTCTCCATACCTATTCACACTCCTAGATATGGAAAGAGGTGAGCTCCTTCCCATGGTAGTCCTTGATGATGGTGGGTATATTACTTCTAGAAAATCTGACAAAGAGAGCAATTCTTACCTCACACCATTCTAAAAGGCTCTCCTGATGTGTGGCCCACCAATGAGCTATTGTGCCAAGCAAGATGTAACTCAACATCCCCCTTCATTCCTTTTCAATTTTCCACTAAGCTTCTATCTTCTGCAAAAAGATGTCAGGGAAGGATCCTTCAGAGTACTTGAGAAGTTATTTTCCCCCAAGGCATCGAACTGTGCATGCCTTAGTTACCTTGGTCACCGATCCTCTCAACTACCATCCCATTAATTCATAAGTCCCACACACCCAATTATCACATGCCAAGTTGGTGGTATCACTCACTGATTGAGCATACTCAAACTGGATAACCCCGTTAATAGGGTGTACCATCTCAGGGTCTTTGATTGAGCACACATAAATCTTTTCCAAAACCTCTTCTCCCAATGATTCAATGTAGGGTGCTGACTTCCCATCAGCTAGGGATATAATGACCCATTCCTCTTTGTTCTCAAAATTGATGTACCCTTTTTTTAATTGGAGGTCCGCATTGTTCTTGTAACACCAAGGGCACCCAAGTAGTGCTAGGAAATTGTCTACATCAGTGAGCAACAAGACTTCTAAGTCCCCTGTAAACTTATCTCCCTAGATAGTAATAGATGTATCTTTCAAGACACTGATGGGAATTTCCTTTGTCTTGTTTGCCATATATAGCACATTTGAAGATGGTTGTAACATAGGTCTCCCCATCTAATGCTATGCATTTGAAGTCAAAACATTAACCTCTGCACTAGTGTCAATGATTATATTGCTGAGGAGCCATCCATCCACAACTGCATTCAATGTAATCTCCTTGTCATAGTCGAGGCTATGAGGGGGAAAGTTTGCATGTAAGACCTACCTCTCATGCTCTTCTCCTGCACGTGGTACCTTCTCCCTCAACCAGGATCCTAGCAAAGGAATGATGGTCTCCTGCCTTAGCATTTTACACACTTCCTTGACCTCATCCAGGTCATCTTTCTACTCCTCAATCCTCCTTCCTTGTTCCTCCCTCATGGATTACTCCTTTAGACACTAGATATCCCCTTGCAAGCTTTGAATAACATCCATGGTGTCCTGATATATCTCCTTTTGATGCGTGGGGTCTGGGTACTTTCCATGAATGACCTCTTCTCTTGAAACGAGGCTCTTCTCTGTCTTGGTATCTCTCTTGCACATATAGCTTCTGCCCTTGTTATTACCAAAACAGGCTCCAAACCTTCATCCTGTGTTACCCTAGGCATCCATTATATGTCTTCCTTCTTGATGCTAACCATTATAGCACCTTTGTCATTCCGGTGCTACTGATTAATATGCTCATATAGCTCTGGGCACTCCTCATACTTATGCTTCTTTCTGCACCATGAGCACTGCAACAAGTCTGAGCACTCACACTTGTAATGTTCTGTAGATCCACAATTGAAACATGTCCCTCGTAGGAACTCACTTCTTCCTACATGGTTACCTCGTTCACGGAATCCTCCTTGAAAACCATTTCCTCACATGGCTCCATCTACGTGCTCCTCATAATAGTGATCATCATTTTTAGAACTACTGGATATGCTGATTTGGTGCACCCCTTGATCAATGACCTCATGTATCTGATCAATGAGCTTATTATCTTTAGTATCATGGGTCGTGGAGGTGCAAATCTTATAATTACAGGATGCACTCTTTCTGATTGTGCGCTGTAGTAAGGTACATCTATTGGCATCATGGTCCTAATGACAAATTTCACAATCTAATGTTATAGTGCATACCATCCTCCGGGGGAAATTATCCTTAACGTTCCCCTCTATCTCATAATCTGTGCACCACAAACCACTACAAGTATCCTCATGGACCGAGTTAGCAGATAGCTTTTCCAACTATTTAGCCATAGCAGCAATCTGAGCCTCCAAGAATGGGCTAACACTAGTATTGATACTACCAATGGCTTCAGCGTGTAAGGCAACCTCCAATGCTTTGCATAGATCTATGAAAGTATTATGAGATAGGGCCCTTCTTAAAGGGGTGATCAGTCCTCCAACAAACCACTGTGCATGTTAAGAAGGATGTATATTATATGATAATTTAGACAAGAGAGTCTTAAACCATGCATCATACTCCCGCACACTCTCTACCATTATTTTTTGTATCTTCTTCAAAGCACTAATGAATTTTTGGTTGAACTCAAGAATGTGGAACTCTTCTAGGAATACATTCTTTAAGGTAGTGTAATCCACCACTGTTTGATGAGGATCAAACTTTCTATACCAGATATGTGCACTCCCTTGCAACGTGGTTGTAAATTGACTAGCCTTTCATTCTGGGGTTGTGATACCTTTCACGCACCATAGCAGTTCAAACTTGTGAACATGTTCCATAACAACCTCAATGCCCCTGTAATCTAGTAAGTGCAGAGACATTTCAAAGAAAACTTAAGGTGGTGGCTGGGGTCCTTGTCCTGAACTAGAGCCTTGGTTTCCTTTGGTGTTTCCTCCACCACCTGATCCACCAGGTCCACCAAGTCCTATACCTCTAGAGCCACCATATCCACTAGGACCAATGGGTCTAATAGGGCCTGTAGAAGCTGTGCCAAGTGCCCCCACGGTCCCACTAAACTATGCATTGACGGTCTGTGACGGTGCTCCACCACCGCTACTTTTTCCCGAGCCACTCCCTCGTGTGAGACCAAAAGTTTATACACTTTCCTCTTGTCCAAAAAATCCTCCAAATACTGGAATATGTGTAGCCATATAAGAAGGGAATGTAAAATTATATCTCTCAAGTGTGGATCTTTTTCTTCCACTAGTTTCAAATGGATCAATACTTCTTCCTAGTTTGGGAAAACCAAGTGCCAGGGCTTGGTCACTGGGTGGGTTCAGATATGCGCCAATGATTCTCCTTTCTCCATGTGTTGAAATCTCACCAGAAGCTGACAGGGATCCTCTTTCCCGCTGCTTTCCAAGATGGGGTAACACAGACTACTCAGGTTCCATGTCCTCTGCCATAGAACCTTAACTCCTTCTTGCAATGTCTACCTCCACAAATCCATCACACCGGTAACTTTGCACGTCATTTAGCCAATCTCCCTTTTCATGAGCTTCACCATATATTTGAGTCACCTTTCTTCCCTTTCCTTTTCTAGCATGTCAATGTCTGCCGTCTTCCTCCACCCTAGATTCCTTCATCCATGTTCTCAGAGAAGCTTTATTCAGACATAGGAAATGCGCTTCAAGACTAAAATGGTAATGACCAGGATCTTCATCAGCCAGAGGGAATATCACGTAGATATGATCCTCTAGGTTCCCTTAGGAACTCAAACTCAGCAACCTCCAGACACGAATACATAGAAATGGTGTACTCTAGGGTATAGCTTGGTGAGTACTCATCTCTACCAAGTGATCAATAGCATACGGGTCCACGTTCATATCTGTATCCTGCAACCTCTGATAATCATCTTTGGCCCACATCCACGTGTTCTATAATACCAGCTTTACCTAGACTGCATATGCCGAAAGTTCCACATCCATGTAACTCTGCTAGGAAATAATAGAAATAATGTCTCATACAACTCGTGGTACAAGATTCTCCTTCTACCCATCTACGTGTATCAAACTCAGGTCCAGTGCTGAATCTCTGAGAAAACTCATCCTCTATGATCTTGAACCATTCTTCAACACTCTCCAAAGTTAAATGCAATCTGTCATCACACTTTACACTGGGATCATGAAGAATGTTATATCCCACTACCACTTTGAAAATAGGTTCTAGATACGGAATCATGATGTAATGTCAATTCTTCACATGACATTCGAAAAGAGGATCCCGGAAACGGAACCAAGATGTGGACATTTTTATCACCCAATGGGTGCTAGAGTGCTCACCCAATGTACGCGTGGGCATGCTGAGTCTCTCTTTTATGTGATTTTCTTAGTGGGAAGCATTACTTGTGACAAAGACTTAAGTGCATATGAGTATTCAGTAAAAGAATTTAATACATTCAATGATTGAGAGATCTCAAGTGATGGCCTCAAGGCATACATGTCAAATCTACAAACTGTGAATATCACCTAAGTATCAGACTCTGTATCATATAACATAGATAGAAATACATGAGGGTTTACACCCAAGAACAAGATCATAACATGAATAGGAAACATATATTTCATATTGAACAAATTTTAGTATGGTAATCACATCACAATTATCTACATCCATAACAGGGTAGTATGCTAATGTAGATCATAATTTCATTACCTTAGAAACCTAGAGGGTAGACTACAGTCATTCACCTCACTAGGCTTACATAACTATGTAATAAGCAGAACAGACCCATCCCCTAAAATGCTAAAGCATCAGTACATCTACAGTCCTCAATCCTACAGTAATCCTATTAGCAGGTTTTTGCAGGGCTATCACTCTCTTTGAGTACACTCTTTCTAGGAAAAGCGCACTGAATGCTTCATACAAACATAATGCACATACAATACGTATCATCATACTCTCCACTTTCCTGGTCTATCAAGAACCTCTATATATCAGCTTCCCAGTGTTGCACTATCATGCCTTGTCTTGAAGTGATAGATCGCTGTCACCAAGTGTCCAATGTGTTCCTCCAATGGAGCATGTTTCATCATGGTTTGTGCTTTCCATCTCCATGTAATGATGTTCTTCTAGGAGCCTTCCTATCACAAGGAATATGCTCCTTCCTGTGCCACCCTGTCGTCCAGGCTGACACCTTATCCATGTTCCACATGCGCAGTCAAGTCAATGCTTTCACGTCTTGCTACCTTCTAGGGGTGTACGTATATCGGCTAAGTCCCAGAACCTTGACTCTTCCTTGAAGTGCGCGCCATGGGTTCTGCTAAATCCTCCTAAAACCCTATCCCTACACATGCTTCTACCCATGCGCGCCTTCTTGTACACTATGGCTCAGCACGTGCGCCCCATGCGCCTTCTTGTACTTAGTCCAATAATTCTAGGAGTCCAAGAGTATGAAAATCTTCAAGGTATAGTGTAGACCATAACTGGATTTACAAAATCGACCACATTCCTCTGTGGTTAAGGATAATATCCATTACTTCACCAATGGTAACACTCATTCCTCTGGCATACTAGGTAAATAAAAATGCAGAGAGGTCTGCCTGACACATCATGAAGTACTCTCCCTCTAGCTTGCTTGTGGAATATGGAAAGATGTGATATGGAGGACTATGGGCAGAGGATAAAAGGTGGATAAACATAAGTAAATTTTCTCAGTATTCCCTTGTGTATGGTTCTATGTCTCTAGGAGGGGACCTTGTTTTGGAAAGAAAGATTTCCAATTGAGTTTGGTGAATTCAATCCCATGCAGAGAGGCCTGCATTCTTTAGACATATATTAACTGTTATGGTAAACTGGACTAGGATTTTCTTTTTCCTCATCATTGAAGATTCAGGACGATATTACCCTATCTAAGTGTCCATCAAACATCTATCTGGAAGGAAACCTCTCACTGGGTTCAAACACAAAAATGGGTCATTAGCATTTTTTCCTTTTCCATAAGACCAAATTATTCAGAAGGCCCGTCAACAGGGAAAGGACTTACATTATTTGCCTGACCAGGATCTGGCTTGTTATGTATGGTATTTTATTACATGGAAGAACAATGTCTAGTACCTCTGGAGATGGTGGTTTTAGTCCTGGACAGAGACTAAATCGGTATTGAGAAAGGGCATTATTTATAGCATCAGTGACACCTTATATGTAGAAGGATATTATTAGTAATAGGTATGAAATCATGAAAAGTGATATCAATTAGGTGCATACATATGGTCCCCAACCATTTGAACACTCATATGGATCGCAATAAAAAAACATGGGGTGGACAATGGAAAGTGGACAATTCATAACACCAAATAGAAGATAGATATGAAGTGAGAACATAAAGGACTAGCTAGGAATCTAAATATGACCACTCGGAGGATGTATAATTGATAGTGTCTCTCGTCCTGTCACATGTGGGCGATATCCATGATTGTAAGAGCCCTGAAAAAGATACTAGGGAGACTAAAACCTCCAACAATAAGCTATCATCAGTAAAATAATGGCACTAAATCCGAACTATCTGTAAGAATTTCATGGGAAGGATGTCACTTCATATTGTTCTTGATGTAATGCATTGGTATCAAATTAGGTAATCAATATGAATCATCGACCCCAAAATCTATGTTTGTAGTTAGGTCTCTTTAAATGGCATGGAGATTATGGTCAAGATGCAACAAACGATGCATGTTGCAGAGTTCTAGGAGTGAAAATGAATCTCATTTTTGTACTCAGCCTCTAGGATTGTATCGCGTCGATTTTGACCCTATTTAAATAAGAAATGTGAGTTTTATATAGTGATATTAGATTTAGATGCCTTTGAACTGATACATTCAATATTTTTGCAGACAATTGACAAAAAGAGAGCTATAGACACCGTCCAAATTTTAGTGCCATTTTAACATCATGGCACGAGTATGAGGTGGTGATAAAGGAAAATGAGGACAAAGCATGCAACTTGTTGCACTGACCACGTTGGTAAGTCAGTGCATTTAATAAATGTTTAGTAGATTGGGTGATTGACATTTCATCGTTTTATAAATTTATCACTGCAGTCATTTAAGGCATTACCCTTTTTGTACATATACTTGCATAAATCGAGTAATTTTTTTAGTGATGAAATGCCCAAATGGTGAGGTTATTGGCACGTCACACAGGATTTCATAGACAGAATTTTGTATGTTTTCTCACATGTTCTGATATGTCACGGTAGCTTTATTGGCCACCACGTCCATAAGAACCCTGGTTGCAACTAGGAGGATCAAATGGCTATCGCGATGGTTGGAATATTTTTCTAGTAAGCTGATGACATCTAGCCATAGCAGTCGCTGATGGCATAAGGAAAGACTATGTAGCCACATATAGTCTAGTACACTTTAATGGCTTTTTCTAGCAATTGATGATTTTAGAATTTTAATATTTATTTGATATTGTTCCCATATGAAGCATAAAATATGCTAATCTCATTAAAGACTTCCCAATAAAACATAGTTGAGGTAGTAATGGTTTATCCTAGTGGTCATTAATATAGATCTATAGCTATGCAATATTGTCTAGTAAAAGGTACTACATTGTATAGAAGAAAGATGTATCATAAGTTTATTTACCTTGATATGAAATTTATTTTGAACTAATTAATGTTTTTTGAAATATAATATGCATCACAAGAAACTGTAGAGGGGAAGTGTGAGGGAATCCAATCCAGAATCTCAATTAGTAAGTGTTAACTTACTGAAATGTTGATTATTTTAATTGGTTAATATTAAATTGTGGAAAATTGAAAAAAAATTACTTCTATGCAGTTGCCCAAAAGGATTATTTAATTATTTTAGATTTGGAGGGTTTTCTATACGATAAAAACCATTCCCATAAAGAGATAGCATTAAATTTTTGTAAGGAGACTATCAACTTGTAAGGTGGTCTCAAGGAATTTTTAAAGTTACTATCAACAAAATGTGAAGTGGGATTTTGGTCTAGCTATCTCTCTTCTGCCAAAGTTGAAAAGATGATAAATGCTTTGAAAAAAAATAGTAGATGAATTGAAACCTATTACTTTTGGGGAAAATAACATTACTCTATAGAAGATGAAATTGTAGTAAAAGATCTCCAAAATATTTGTAGTAGAGACAATATTATTTTAAGATCTACAGAAACATTGTGTATTACAATAAGCACAAATGGAAACCCTCCTGAAAATTTTATGGTGGGGAGGAAAGCCAATGGAGAAAATTGTTTCAAATATATGTGGTCAGTGACCAATCTGTATACAAACATATTAGATATATTGTATCAGTGTTTATGTGTTATAGAGGGCATAAAAAAATTACACCAAGAAAAAATTATATAACTATTAATTATTTAAATTTTTTTTTACAATGATAGTCATTCGTACATTCATATGGTCACTCTTTATTTTATATGTTAAGATTACAAATTTAAAAGTTGTAAGTATTTATATGTTCACCATGTTTAAGTTGAGATTATAGTTTTATAAGTTGTTTGTGTTAATTACCCAAATAAAATATTATCACAACAATATGTTGACCTATTTTTTTATCACTTTTGGAAGCTTAAATTAATTCTAATTTGTTTTTATAGATCTAATTAGGAATCCTAGAAAATTAATACTTTTGGGAGTTGAAGGTTTTCTGTTTGAAATTTTTGGTATTGGTGACAAAATACCTCATAATATGGTTCCATATTTTAGATCCGACAATACATAATACTTTGAACAAGTATCAAGTGCTGAATTGATAAGAACCGCATCAAAATATTTTGACATTTCCTTATGGTGTTCATTTATGGATTCAACAATGGTAAAGTACATGTTCATCAAAAAATTTAGTTGGCTGTGAGATACCCACTTTTATCTCATTTCAGGATGCCACCAATGTAAGCTCAAAAGAATACCATTAAGTAGATAGTATACATTTTTGGTAACGTTTGCAGTGAAAACAATATACTTTTGATCGATGACATGAGATTCTTGTCGTACCAAGTCAAATAAGAAATCATTCTCAAAACCCCAACATACTCGAGATTTGATTGAAACTATAAGATGATTCATTAATTTATACTAAATTATACACATGGTTGAAACATGCAAGAGAAAAAAAGAACATGTGTAGATCATTGAAAAATTTCAAATACACCATTGGTGTTTGAATTATATATTTTTCTTTCAAATCCAATAATGTATTGTGCATTTATATGGAATATAATAACTACCTTAAAGTTATATTATCCAAAATACCCCTAAGGTTATTTTGGATTTAACAAGGTTAAAAATGGACTTGACCATTTTAAAGGGAAAAACGTCAAATTATACTGTCCATAAGCAATGGCCATCAGCATTTGAAAACCCATGAGAGACTAAGTCTTGATTCATTAGTGGGTTATTTTTTAAATGCCACAATATAAAGGGTTGAAGTCACAATGTTGTGAAGAAAATTGGAAATCCGTGAGACAAAGACAAGTTAAAAAGATGACAGACGTTCATTTGGCCATCAAGTTCAAACATAATGCAACAAGACATATGTTTTTATTCCAACTCTCCTAAAAGAATTTGGGCTCCGTAGACCTCAAGTCCTTAGAGTAAATTGTGTTAAATAATTCTATTAGGTCCAAGAAGATTCAAAGCAATTCAAAGGACAAGTGGTGGGTTAAGGTGATTAAAGGTGGCACAAGTTTAACGAACAATGGTGAACACGTGCCAAAATTATTTAAATCCAAAAGGTTTCTAAGTCATTCAGAGCTAAAGATTGTGATGCAAAGCCATTAAATCTTGACAACTGCATAGCCCAAGTATACATGAAGCATTTTTGTTGGATAAAACTTCACAGTCTAACATTGTGAAGGCTTGAGGAAATTCTGACACACTAACATGTGAAGAAGCATGGAGCTTTCCTATTGTCTCGGTTCTTTGCAGTTATTAGTCAAGAACTAAGGAAAGAATGAAAACCCAAAGTACATGGAGTTTTTCTATTGGATCACACTTCACATTGTTCTTCGAAGGTTTCAAAAGACCTGAAATCCTAAGGGGCATGAAATTTTCTTGTTGGTTAATGGTTTTTAGATGTCAGAGGCAGTAATAAAAGTTTGAAAATACGAAGGAGAGTGGATCCTTCCCATTGGCTCAAATCTCGTAGTTGTCATCCAAGGTTTTCAAAAATTCTAAAATGCGAAGAAGCATGGAGCTCCCTCATTGATCCACATTTCATAATCGATATTTAGGGGAAAGTATCATCTACCACTATGGAGAGGAATTAAACTATTTTATTGGCCCATAATTTATAAAGAGGTAGGAAAAGAGAAATCCCAAAGCCAATCAAATACTGACACATGAAAGATGTGAAATAAATACCCACATGGGTAGAAGAGCAATCCTTAAGCTAAATAAACTCTTGGCTTCTTTTAATTGTCATGGATTTATGCTCATACCAACATGTAAGTGAGTCCTCGAATGATCAATGTAATTCCTTCATATACATTGATCTTTGAAATTTTCCTCTTGATAGAAAGTTATTCCTCAAGCAATCTTATTTATCATCATTGAAGACTTGTCATTTTGGTTCAACATTGATCAGGGACCTTCGAAAATGAAAAAATCATCTGGGCCACTTTATGAATGCAAAAGGATTTGTCTGAATCATTGAGAGAAGCATGTTTTGACTCAAAAGATTCAGTAAGGCATGCTTGAGTAACATTCTAGGGAATCTACCCTACAATTTTGATCTCTCAAGAAAAAAAAGATTTAGAAGTATGCAAATTCCATAGTAGTTTGGACCATTACACACGGTCTGCTATAGGACTGCCTCAACTCTCCCTCTTCTCTCTTACTTGATATAAGACCGCATATCTAATTAGGCACATAAGTTGGAGGAACATCTCCCTTTTCTTGCAAGGGAACTTTACTAGAAATCATTATTGGATCTGTTCTTATTCACAAGCCTTAGATTTGGGACATCATACTGCGAAATGATCCTTGCCTTAGTATTCTTCAAACATCAATTTAAAATGAATTGTGCATATCCTTCAAGATAAATCAATACAACTCCTACATCAGATCCAAGTGAACAACAAATACCATCAAAATCCAAATTCCAAACATTATGTATCTTTCCTTCCATGTGACTCATTGTAGGTATATATGTGCATACGTTCTTCAAATTCTTCCAGACTCTAGATTTATTAAAATCCATGGATCTGATTCTTGAAAAAAAATAGTTAGAGACCTAGTGTCACTCATGTCATGACCTCTCTCAAATTGTGTATTCTAGACTCTCATTTTCGGTATCCATTGGAATTTTGATTAAATCCTTTAATTGGAATAATGAAAACTATAGTTCAGGATTTATCCATTCTATGCACCTCACTCTCCCAACTATTTGACTTGTTTTTCTTAGTAAGTTTACCATAAGAAACTGGAATATTGGTCACCAATATTTTCATTTTTATTCATTCAGTCTAGGAAAATAATAATAAGGTTGATGCATCTTTGATCTTCTTGATGGGAGGTACTTTTCTCTCCATTGAAAGGTAACATATTTTGATTTTTTTTATCACATGTAAGCCCCCAAACATCTGCAACTTTGGTTGGCATCCACTAATTGTCAGAAGATTACCTGTTATCTAAGAATCGTAATGCGTACTCATTTTTTATATTCCATTAATAAGCAAGGAAACATAAAACGGTTCAATCCTTTCTAGAAGAAGTAGGAGAAGAAGTTGTAGCATTATTAACTAGAGGAGTATTTTTTCAAAATTATACCAGATACCTCATAAAGTATTGATTAAGTAAATCATTTGGACCATTAACTCTACACATAATTCACCAACCTCTTCAAACATGAAACTCTGGAAAAGTCGATATAAATGATTCATCTTCTCGCACACCATTTACAAGGCTGATCTTAGTCATTCTTAGATGTTAAAAAATTTCGATGATATCGATCTGAAGGAATAACTAATATTTTTTAAGACCTTATTTCAATGAGTTCTTTTCAACATATTCATAAAACTTTTTTGTTAGCAATAGTATTTACTAGACTTATCAAAAATCAGAGCCAAGGAAGTTAAGGACAGTGGGGTGCCTTCTTTTCAAAATAGTATACATTCAGTCCATGATCTTATCAGATTCAAGTCTCCTATATTTCACACTTGAGAGCTTCATGACCTTGCTATGCTTGAGACCTTGTAAACATACGTGAATATATGACCATAACTATCTTAAGAATATTCTTACATATCTTCTCAATTAGATCTCATCACTCTAGGTAGCCGATATTGGAGTGCACATTAGCAGGATTCCATAAATTCAGTTCTTCATTAAGATAATTCATTATCAGATAGCAACATGATCTAAAATCATTTATTTCCAAGTACGTTCTTTGGAGTAGCTTCAATTTAACAACCTACTTGTGGTGCACTAGTGACTCTGTATTATAATTCTAATTTTAACCATTCATAATTCTAAGTGCATGGATGGCACTCTTGAAGGGAAATAATTTCCTCCTTGAGCCACCTATTTCTAAAATGATCATACAACATATCATGTACTGCTCAGCCTGTCTATAGTCATTTGGTTTGCAACAACACTAGACTGAAGTTGTTCCTTCAGCTTTAGGGGATGAACCTACTTGATTTGTGTCTAATCCATAATCAAGTCAACTTCAGCAAACCATTGGTTTTAGTATCAAGGATGAAGTGATGAATGGTGGGTGTTATTGACATAATTCCTGATATCCTGAGAACTTTGAAGGTAGACAAAGAATTTAGGGAAAAATATTTTTTGATTTTCATCAGCTAAGGGGAGGTGCATATCACCAAGCATGGAGTCTTATATAAAATCTAATGATGGAAACTTAGTAATGGAAATTCCCTCATATTTTCATGTGGTTCCTTCTTAAACTATGTCAGTTGACATAGACTGAAAACATCATGCTTACCATCTGTCTCCTATGAGAACATAAAAAATTGTTGTCAACATAGTGTCTAAGAGACTTGGATACATTCACAAAATAGAAATCACATAGAATGGATTAATGGTCGCCAAGTCATGTAAACCTAAGTCAGGCTTGAGGATAAACCTTTTGCTAAAAATCCTTAATACTTTAGATCGGAAGCTTTGTAAAAACCACATATGAAGAAGGTACAGAAACACATTGCCAAGTGATCAAATGGAGATTGCATGATTTCACAGTCATTCACGTAAACGGTTTGGGAATATTCTAATCTAGTGGCGACGACAGCGTTAGGTGATTCATGCAGTGAGGAGTTAAGTTTCCAAGGTTCAATAATCCCTCCCTTATGGAATTAGGTAATTTTGGCCTCCTATGAGTTTTCATAGTTGTTATTGCGATTAACAACTTGGTGGGTTTATCCCTACGAGTGAGGTAATACCTGTTATTCGGTAATCAAGACCAATGCATGGGAAATGATATTGGTGACCGGTCATCAAACTTTTATGTGACAACTTTATCTGCTCATGATTTTGAGGCTTGACTGGATTATCCCCTTGAAGTTAAAGGTTGGCTCCCTCACTCATTTGCTGCTTATTTAGTCATCTGTTGTAAGTCCTACCATAAGCCCCTATCTTGAGCATGGGTAAATGTTGATTACATTCCTCTTAGTGATGAAATCTTGAAATTGACACCTGATCTCTCAACAATTCCTATACTGTTGCGACATCCAAAAACATCCTCTTTAGGCTGCACCATGGGATTTATCACATGTGATTGATAAAGTTTGTGCCCAGGATAATCGCCAAAACTTTAATTTCACTAAATTAGGGACATATGCTCGTGAATTGAAACATGCAACCTAGGAATTCATGTATTGGAATAAATCCCCTCTAACGCATTTATTGTGCACTAAATTGGGATTCCATATTCTAGTGAATTGAGACTCCAATATTTCAAGTATTGGAAGAAATCCATCTTTTTTTTGAATATATTAAATTCCATTAGTATAAATATCGGATTCCAATATTGTCATTATCAGACTTATTCAAGTTCTAATTTCTGCTAATACTGTATTCCAATTTCCCTATTATTGGACTCCAATTTCACTATTACTGGATTCTAATAACGTTATTATTGGATTCCACTATCGCCACATAAGCCCAACGATTTCCCACTTACATAAAACTATTGGTTTCTATCTTATATAACCCAAGTGGTTGCTAACTTACATAAACCAAGCTGTTGCAAACTTACATAATCCAAGCAACCGCTAAATTACATATGCCAAGCAAAGGCTAACTTACATATGCCAAGGGACTGTTAACTTCAAGATAGTATATAAGTAATTGTTATCATTTATGCCACATATCAATCTTAATATCATCATAAATATATGACTATTCCTTCATACCTTGTTCAAATTAATAAACATTGACATTGAAAATACCTTCCATGAACTTACTTGAATGGTGTACAATTTGATGGCTGTTTAGACGTTTTTATGATTTTAGACGTAACATACTTTCAAATATGTTATAAAAATGACACGTGTGACTCACATGTTTAAAAGGTTAATGTCAATATTTATATAAAAAATTATTCATATATATTAAGCACAGTTAAAAAAAAAATTTAAATTGTCATTTATAAATTTTGTAAGTAGTGCATAATTTCTAGTGATTGCACCTACAAGTGCGAGCCTCGAGTCACACATCTCTCAGCTCACACTTTAAGTGTGAGTCCTAATTGGCACTTCTAAGTGTGAGTATTGACTCATACTTCTAAGTGTCGGTCTCTAATCACACTTCTAAGTGCCAATCTCTACTTGCACTTCTAAGTGTGAGTCTTGATTCACACCACTAAGTGTGATAACTCACCTGTCAAACAATTTTTGGGTAACGGTAAATTTTCAACACTTCCCTTCAAAATAACAAAACAATGTTTATTTATACCAATTATTCTATATAAATTTAATTATTTTTAATATATATTGATGTAAATTTTTATAATTTATATATAAATCTATATTAATGATTGAGGGTTAAATATTAAATATACAATTCACGTGTGACATTTATTACAAATATTTGTAAGTGTTTACGACTACAATCAACACAAACATCTAAACGAGTGACAATAATCGCATGTCAAAGTGCATGCATAAGAATTAAGGGCTTTATTTTTTACCTGAATTATATAAAGGATTTTATTTATCGTGAAAAAATTATAATATTAAATTCTTACATTAATTCTTTAGAATACAAAATGCAATATTAATGATAACCATTTTGTAAGGAAAAATGCTAATTAATGTTGTGGTTGCCTCAACATTAATTAGCCATTAATTCAAGCTAGGTAAAATTTGCTATTTAAAAGTACACACACCATTCAAAGTATGTGTGACTTTTGGAGCATGCAACTGCTGTTAACCATTAATTATCTATTTAATGAAAAAGAAATGTAAAATCGTACATGTTCCCTCTTAATTTCATGTGCCAATGAAATTGGTGGTTGGATTTTTCAGTTACATATCACTATAAGTAGAAAAAATTTTAGTTTATATTTTTTAACATTTTCCTTTTTATTCTCTTCATCAATACATAAGTTGATCCATCAATAGAAAAATCTCACTAGGACAAGCGTCGAAAATTTTGTGCTCGAGTTTTGGAAACGTTTTGATTTCCTCTCCGTGATGAAAATTGTTATGCATTCTCACCTTCAGTCCCTCAAAAATTACAAATTGTGTTAATGTAAAATTTTCCATAACTGATTAAGGCTTATATCCATGTACAATTTTCCATAGCTGATTAGGGCTTATATGCATGTAGGGATTTTGTAGATAATTAGACGGAAGCAAGTTGTTATTCAATATTTTGTAGAAGGTAGTTTTTTTTATCAAATAAATAATATGTAATATAGTAAACATTTGTTAGAGTAGTGAAATAGGATGGAATGGAACACATCTTGATAGAGAAACGACACAAATTAATACATTATAACATGAGAGGAAGATTTCCAAAAAATTTAAAAACCCAAAACACCTACCAAAAACATTTTTTGTTGAGTCTTGAAAAATAATCTTGGTGGTATGGATGGTGTCTCAATTTTCACAATAAAAATTTGAATATAAGAATTAATTTATGGTCATGGTGGTGTACAGGAATAGAAGAGCAGATGCATTTTATAAAATTGATATTATTTTGTTAGCCTTATTATTGTCTGTAAATAGTCCTTAGCTGCACATACTCAGCAAAAATTAATGGCTACGAAATCGTTGACATTTTCAATGACAATATTTTAGAAGATATTCATGTTAAGATTGAGTTTCCATTGAATGTGTTTGTGATGGATTACATTGACCTATTAGCAAAAAAATATGGTAATGTAAGAGTGGGAGAACCAAACAAATTTTGAAGAATAAAAGAACAAATAGAGAATTGTGAAAAGGATAATTCGAGGAAAAATGAAACTCTAAGATGATGCTACTATGTAAGTAGTAGCCATGCTTAAAATTTTTCACAAAATGTAAATTTTCTCTATTTACGTCGTGGCTATGTGGCTTTTTATCTTTTGCTACCTATGGGATTTCTCTCTTCTATGCTTCAAAATTTCCATATTAACTATTATACAAATAAATGGACATAGTTTCTTTGCATCAAAATATGTTGGTGTGGCGTAACTTAATATACTCTATGATGACAATATATTACTTTATTTTGTTAATTCATATCGATCTATAATATCTAATTACTATGGTGTCGCATAAGCTAGCAGAAGCTAAGCTAAAAATAATATTCTTTGAATTGTTAGATGCTAGTAATCCATAAGCTCAAAATTTTATATTGTGGAAGTATTAGGTTACCATAGTGAATGCTAAGCTCAAAACATCTTACTTAAAATTTCTCCTCAATCCACCAATCAAAATAATTTATTTTTATAACTTTTCAACTTTATAATGTTTATAATTTATTTAAATAATTTTTTAAACTACAAAACTTATTGATATTTTTCTTTATTGGCTAGTTAGTATTGATTTGACAAATATGAGGCCTTGTTGCAACATTGATTTATTCTATTTAATAAAAATCATAATTCTATGAAAATAATTACACAACTAACACATCTAGAACAACTACACAACTAGCACATCTCCCATCTGTGAGGCATGGACTTATTGCTTTGTCTTGTTTCATTTAAAATGTCATTAAAAAAATTACTATTAACAAGGTTGATTAAATATATGTGAACATAATGATTACATACTTTATACAGGGATTAAGGCACCCATAAACATTACAATAAAATGCATCGTGAGAATCACAAAGAGTGAATAAAAAAATAACAAAAAGGGATAAAAAAAATTATCCCAAACTACAGTCCAACAAATCAAGATAAAGAAAAATAACAAAATATGGAGGGGAAAACATCCCAAATGAAAGAGTACACAAACAATCCAACAAAACATCCAAGAGCCAATAGACTAGTTAGTCTTCAAACATTTCATATTATCATCCTGCTCGCTCATGATAGGGATTTCGTATTCAACCCACTCTTCTTCATCACAACTAATGAGGTGGAGATTATACCTGTGAAATTTGTGTCCCTTCTCCAACTTGACCACACACCCCTATAACTCCAAAAAAAAAAATTATCTCTACCATATCGGTCCTAATAAAGTTTTGGTTGATGAAAATTTTCTTAGAGGAGTCAATGGAATACATGACAATTTTTCCCATATCCATTCCAACTTCACCTAACGCCTCCATATCCATTTCCACCTGACTCAACATGAGAGAAATTTTATCAAAATCCACAATCCAACCAAGCTCTGCTCTCTCTTTCCATTTAGATGACTCCCCTTTCTTATCAATCAAAGAAATTTCATCCCTAGTACCAAGATTTCCATTTCCCTGAGGGGTAAGTGCACTAAGTAGGGGCCGAAAAGTGGACAAAAAGCCAAAAAAATCCAAAACATGTATGCGTTTTTCCATAATGTGATCGCCTTTTATTTTCTTGGGTTGGTAATTACCGAGCCTAAAATGCATACGTGTTTTAGTCAAGGCAAAACGCGTACGCATTTTGTATAGTATGGACTATATATGTGTAGTCTAGGGCTTATTCTTACAAAAATAAATTTTAAATTATAATATTTCTTTATACTTTTATTGTTTCTTATACTTTAAATTTATTTTAATAAATATAAGAAATTAGGGTCACTCTACACCTGATGAAAGAGGTCTCATAGCTCCAATAGTTATAATCTAGAAGATAGTTTATCAAAATCTAATCTGGTACGTACTTAACTCATTTTCAAGATTTTAGCAAAGGACCTAAAATTTTTAGGGCATTTATATTGTAGTCAGTATTTGTTTTGGGAAAGCATATACTCGTTTTGTAGGTTTTTTGACCTTCTAAATTAGATTTTGGCCCTACCACTTCTTGAATTGGTACCAATTTTTAAATTTGGTCCATAATTCACTTTAGTGACCATGAATAAACTCTATTATCCTTGTCTACTTCTTACTAAAATAATATCCTCACTTTTTAGATAGAGGATTTCTCCCTGAATGGGATTCCTATCCTATGGCCAAAATGAGGTGATTGTAATGTGCCTCCTCCTTAATGTTTGATCACACTAGTAGGAGTTGAATGAGTTTTTATGAATAGTAATAAGTGAATTACATCAAATAAACTCAGATGATTGCTCATTCTTAGAAACATGGTGCTCCATATAAATATGATCATCCCCTCACCTTTACTAGCTCTAAAATTATCCTTTCATGGAATCAAATTCACAGTTATCATACATGTTTTTTCTCATATGTCTTTCATGGAGATAAACAATGCCTTAATACTTCACACATGATGGTCCTTGATACCTCTATGACATTACTAACTCATTTTAGCCTGTTCTGAAGGGTGTTCACTTATCTACAAAATGATCGAAAATGGCCTTTTTAGACCTTTAAAGGAAGTAATCTCTCATCAAATATAAATGAGTTGATCAATCATCTTAGAAACTATTCCCTACATAGTGAAACACACAGAATCATCTTATTAGGACTATTTTTTTGCTCAACATTTATGATTTATGGTTTAGGGTATAGGGTTTAGGGCCTAGGGTTTAGGGTTTAGGACTTAGGGTTTAAGGTTTGGGTTTCGGGTTTAGTGTTTAGGGCTCATGGTCCATATTTTAGGGTTTAAGGTTCACAGTTTAGGGTTTATGTTTTAGGGTTTAGATATTAGGGTTTATGGCTCAAGGTTAAGGGTTTAGGATTTAGGGTTTAAGGTTAAGGGCTTAAGGTTCAAGGTTTAGGGATCATAGTCTAGGGTTGAGGGTTATGGGCTCATGGTTTAGGGTTTATTGTTAATGGTTTAGGGTTGAGGGTTCATGTTTCATGGTTCAATGTTTAGGGTTTGAGCTTAGGCTTAGGGCTTAGGGATCAAGGTTCAAGGCATAGGGTTTAGGGTTTAGGGCTTAAGGTTTAGTGTTAGGGTTAAGGGTTTAGGATTTAAGGCCTAGAGTTTAGGGTTTAGGGCTCAGGGTTTAGGGCTCAAGGTTTAGGGCTCAGGGCTTAGGGCTTAGGGTTTATGGTTTAGGGTTTAACAATCAGGTTTAGGGTTTAGGGATAAGGGTTTAAGGTTTAAAGGTCATGGTTCCAAGTTTAGGAGATAGGATTTAGGGTTAAGGCTTAGGGTTTAAGGTTTAGGGGTTAGGGTTTAGGGCCTAAGGTTTAAGGCTTAAGGTTTAGAATCACCTATTCACTCACTCTAATTTTTAGTCTTACCCATTCTTATAAGTATTGACAAAGAGTATTCAACTAAAAATGGTTCATCTACTTTGTAGGTAGAACATTCAAAGGGATTCATCATAATTTGATGCATTTCATCTACTGATATTTTGAAGGAGGGAAATGTTGGATATATCCAATAAAAATTTACTATAAATAAATGTTACCCAATACATCTATCTTCTTTTTCACATCACATGAGAACTATTTCACTCACTGTAATGTTTTGTGTCTTACCCATTATTATTAGTATTAACACAGAGTATTCAACTGAAAAGGTTTCATTTGCTTCATAGGTAGAACATTTAAAGAGAGTAACCACAATTTTGTGTCTTTCATCGGTTAATATTTTTAAGGAGGGAAATGTCAGATATCTAGGAATAATTTGTTACAAAGAAATGTTTTTGATTCTTTTTTGAATAATTATTTTAGTTACAAGCTATTGTAAACGAAGGTTTCATTTGAAGAATAAATCTTGATATGTCGAGTGCTTGTGTAAGCTAGAAATTTGAGAGGATTTTTGAGGTTAAATTTTATTTTCCAATATGCATTACTCTAATGTTTGAAAATGTTTCTACATATGCAATGACATTTTGATTCAGACACTCAATGATTCCTGAATGTCCAATCCTGCCATAGACCCAAGTAGTCCTAGATCCTTGGGTATAAAGAGACACCGTCACTTGGATTCCATTTATAATAATAGAAATATTTGTAAATTCATGTTATGACCTCTAAATATGTATGAATTTCAAGTTATTTGGAAATCACATCACACCCTTGACTAGGATTGATGACTACCCCTATCTTTTTGAAGGTGATTTTGAAAGCATCCATGGGTTTATCATACAAGGAATTATAAATGAATGGAAGGTCACTAAGTCATAGGTTTCTATGCTTATTTTGAAGAATTCAGGAAGTTCTGTCAAATTTACTATCCATTCTAGTAATAGAAGAGCTTTCTCTTTCTCCATAGGAGAGGTTATTACAGGTAATTTAGTTTTGATCCTACACCTCCGTGTTGGTATACTATTTGTGTTTATTCCATTTTATTTTAGATTAATTTTTGTGTTGCGATGGTTATTTTTTCCAGCTTCCAATGGGTCATCTTAGCTTATATAATACCATACATAGAAATATGAAAAATGTGAAATTTGTTTCAGAGTGTAAATAAATTGACATTCAAGAATGCAAGTATATGTGAGGAGAAACAGGTTTGGTAGAGATGTGTAATATGCATTGTAAGACATAAGGTAGATGTCATATCCATTTAGTTTCTTGTCCCACCTCTCATAAACAAGGTAGTTGTGAAAGAAGACTCAATGATGGTTTTAGGCACAAGATTAGGAAATAAGGTCCTAATATTGATATTCAAAAAGATGAACTCACTCATAAGACCTACTAGAAACATATGAGGTTTAGAGGTTAGAGATTAGGGCTCTGGATTTAGTGTCTAGGATTTAGGGTTTAGGGTTTCGTATTCATGGTTTAAGGTTTAGGGTTTAGGGTTCAGGATTTAGTGTTAGGAGTTCGGTTTAGTATTAGGATTGAGGGTTTTAGTGTTTTAGTTAGGGTTTTTTAGGTATATAAGGGTTAAGGGCTAAGGGTTTATGTCACAGATTTCAGAGTTTAGGGCTGAGGATTTTGGGTTTAAGGTTAAGGGTTTAGGGTTTAGGGTTTAGGGCTCAGTTTTTAGGGTTTATGTTTCAGGGCTTATTTTAGGTTTAGGCGTGTAGGGTTTAGTTTTAGGGTTTCTGGTTTTAGGGTTAGGGCTTATTGGTACATGGTTTATGGTTAGGGATCAAGGATTAAGGTATAGGTTCAAGGGCTTAGGGGTTAGGGTTTAGGATTTAGTGTTTAGGATTTACGGTTTAGTATTTAGGGTTTAGGCTTTAGTTCGGGTTTAAGTTTAGGTTAGGTACAAGGTTAAGTGTAAGGGTTTATTGGTACAGATTTCAGAGGATTTATGGCGCGGAAGGGATTTTGGGTTTAAGGTTAAGGGTTTGGTTTAGGGTTTACCCCCCCCCAGGCTCCACCGCTTTTAGGGTTTATGTTTCAGGGCTTAGTTTTTAGGTTTAGTGTTAGGGTTTTTTAGTTTTGGGGTTATGGTTTTTTAGGGCCCCCGACCCTGCAGGCTATGGTACATGGTTTATGTTTAGGGATCAAGGATTAAGGTATAGGGTCCAGGCTTAGGGTTAGGGGTATGGTTAGATCTTAGGTGTAGGGTGAGGTTTAGGGTTTAGGCTAGGGTCAAGGTTTAGAGTTACAAGTTTAATTTTACGGGTTAGAGCTTAGGGCTCTAGATTTAGGGTTTAGGGATCAGGGTTTAAATTTTAGGGTTTAAGGCTTAAGGATTAGGGTGTAGGGTTCAAGACTTATGGTTTATGGTTTAGGGTTCATGGTTTAGGGTTTATGGCTCAAGGTTTGGGGATCAGAGTTACTGGTTTAAGGTTTAGGGGTTAGAGCTCAGGGCTCTAGATTTAGTGTTTATGGTTTAGGGCTTAAGGGTCAGGGTTTAGGTTTTAGGGTTTAGGATTTAGTGTTTAGAGTTGAGGGTTTATTATTTTAGTCTTAAGGTTTAGGGTTTATAGTTTAGGGTTTCGGTCTTATGGTTAATGGTTGAGGGTTAAGGGTTTAGGTCATAGAGTTAAGTGTTTAGGGTTTAGGGGTTGGCATTTAGGGATTAGTATTTAGTTTTTAGGGTTTAAGGTTTATCATTTAGGGCTCATGGTTCATGGTTCAAGGTTTAGGGATTAAGGCTCAGGGTTTAGGTTTTAGGGCTCACAGGTAAGGGTTGAATGTTTAATGTTTAGGGTTTAGGTTTTAGGGTTTAGGGTTTAGGGTTTAGGTTTAGGGCCTCGGGTTTAAGGTTTAAGGTTAGGGTTTCGATTGTAGAATTTAAATGCTAAATTTTTTAGGTAGAATGCTGAAATCTTGAAAATTACCTATGTACTGACCAAATTATACTATAAAAAACTATCTCCTAAATCATGACTAATTGAGCTGTGAGACTAGTTCCATAAGGTGCAGAGTGGTCCTAATTTCTTATATTTACTAAAATAAATTTATAGTATAAGAAATAATAAAATATAAATAATAATAAATGAAATGAAAACATGATAGAAGCACATATAATGTGCACACTATACAAAACACATACGTGTTATAGCGTGTACATGTTATAACGCATACACATTTTGTGTTTTCATTTTTTCAAATCTATTCCTCAAGGCTTGGATCTAGTTTGGATCCCAAAGCCTAAGGCATTCACCTGTACAAACATAGTGAACAATGTGTTTTTACTGGAAAATGCAAAAATTCCACTTCCACCATGATAAATCAACATAAAATGATCAATTCGTTTTAAAAAAATTATACCACAATTTAGAAGAAAGTTTCTTATTTCTAAAAATATAAATTTTCAAATTTTCTGACTAATATAAGGCTTCCATATTACTTATTTTCTAGCTATTCCTTTTTATAGCTACTTTTTTAATTTTAAATATGACTATATTTTATCATATATCTTTTTTTTGGCTCATCAAAATTGAAAAAAAATTATACTAGCACAAGCTAGGCCTAATTATATAAATATTAAAAAAAAATCTAATTTTCAATATTTTTTGAAGTAGTTAGGGGGGAGGCATGGTCATAGCTTCATTATTTTTCAAAACTTTAAATTTCTATACTAGAAAAATCATAAAAAAATAAATACTCGCTAAAATAAAATATAAAAATCTCTTACACAAACTAGATGCTCCTAGCTATCTTTCTATAAAAAGGTTTTCAAAAATACTAAATGGTGCTAAAAAAATGGTGGGTGGCACGAAAGTCACTCTATTTTGTTTTTTAATAAAATTAGGAGCACCTATTGGTATTTTAGTTATTTGACCCACTTAAACTTATCCATTTTCAATAAAATATATTATCTCAGAAACTAGACTCAAAATTCTACAATTCATGTTTATACAACATCTTCCAATTTTGAGTGTAACTATTTCAAAAAACTCATACAAGTTAAATTTTTTTATTTTTCAGAAAAATATGTACACTTAAGACCCCCTTTTGGCCCCCCAACTTGGTGCACTTGCCCTGAGGTGCCTCACTTGTCTTTCTCCTCAGTTTGTTCACATGGTCCGTAAGAGAACAATTTTCATCTGATTCCCTAGATTCAGGATCTAATTCCTTTTCCACCACCGGTTTTCCATTCTTAAAAAGAAAAATAATTAGTCCATGGTGTATCGGGGTATCAATATTTCCCTATTGAAAATCATGCACTGACACAGAGAGTGACATAAACAAGAAAAAGGGAAGGCTCAAAGTAATCTTATGCATAAACATACTAAGCATAATAATATGGTGAGTAAATATCTTTCTATAATTTACTTCAAGAGTAATGTACCTCATAAGGTGGAGGCATACTGTATTCCAAATATCAGGGATGCAAAATATAGCTATATTATCTACCAACAGGTAAACCATTTCTTTACCGTAGAATAAAGCCTCAATTTTATGATTGTTGTTGTCACCAAATCACTGCACCCCCCGAATGGCCTGGAAATTAATCACGACATTCAGTGTGATTAGGACACATAGTATCACCTCTAAAGCTTTAGGACTTGGGCTTAAGGTGAACCTCCAGAGAAGGTTGGCTTCCTCTTCCTAAACTAAACATGCACTACCTCTAATGCAGAAAGAAAGGATAACTAGTCCTATGCTAACATTCCATAAGGTTAGGGAAAGAGAGTTGTAAGGAAATAAAATCTATATTAGAAGTGGTGATGCACCTATTTTGGGAATATTAAATATCAAGAAGGGTTAATGTGGGAAATTTTTTTGCATTATTCACCACCTTCACCTTTAACAACTAGGAAGGGTACATGATACCACAAACTAATGGCAGACGTTCCTCTGTTAAATCTCACATATACACAATAGAAAGATTATATTTGATTTGATACACAAATAATTTATCAAGAGTATGATAAAAAACACATGTCCAACATTCTCTCAAATGACAATAATAATGTAACTTATAATCAATAGAAGGAAAAATAGTCTCTCACATCTGACAAAAGATAATCACACTATTCTTTTCACAATATGAAACAGATAGTCTAAAATAAAGGTAAATTAATCAATAATGCCAAGGAATCATGTTCAAAAAAGCATATAATGACTAATCATTCAACACAATAGAATAGATCTTCACATGCAAGGAAATCCTGAATATAATTAAAAGGTTTCAACTAATCTTTGCAAAGCACTCTTCTAAGCTTGAAGAAAAACTTCACTATATATCTCTAAAAAAATGTATATCAAATAATGGAAGCATTCCACTATTTATAAGTTCCTAGGCTAAGCTATTACATCTAGGCCCTTAACTAACATTAACTAAAAATAGTAATGTCATAATAAAAGGAAATAGGCTCCCATAAAAATAGCAAATTTGTTGCAAAAAGTTGACCAAGTCAACCCTGCAACTTTGACTGATTCCGGAGCTTGAACCTATCCTTTCATGGCCGCTCGTCTTTGGCTTGATACACCTATATCTCCTTTCTCTGTAATATTGTTTTTTCCTTCCTCCCAAATAACCATTTGATGCCTATACTCGAGGAATCTCTTAACAATACCCCGAGTCTCTTCGTCTCTAGGCCCACAAGCGTAGTGATTCACCATGTCTGTTATCTCAATTTATTTCATGATCCTAGCTGGAAACCTTCAAAGATTATTCGTGACTTTCCTCAATCTCCCTATGAAATTCTGACATAGAATCAGCTAATCAATGGAGTCACTGTTTAAAGTCCTTGCAACATCATCGTCCTGCTTCACCAAATCTTTTGATGTTTTCTTTAATTTGATCTTCAAGAAGAGCATGGATATTTTCATTAAATAACTTGTAGTTGGCATTGTAAAACTCCTTTGAGATATCATTAAGGGCATCTGTAATCTCCACTCGCTTATCCTCCAGCTTTTTTATTAGATCTTGTAGCACCTAACACTCGAATTCCATAGCCTTTTGATATTCAAAAAATTTAGCAACATCATCAATCACCTCTTCCTGTAGAAGTAAATTAGAATCCTGTTCTCTTATGTCACTCCATGTTTCCAATGTTAAGTTTAAGTTATTACTGTATTCGGTTAAAGATTCATCCATTTTAGTGATAATAGTCTCTGTAATCTATAAATGAGTATAAATCTCGATGGCTTCCTTAATCAAAGGATTGGCCTCCTACAAGATCCTTTCCATCCATCCATTCACTGTTTTCCCTTTCTGGCCTATATTCTTGAGCTCACGATAGGAAATATCATCGATTGTAGATGAAATTTTCATGTCCTTAGTAGTTGAGATGTCAGTGGATGGAGTGGGATGGGTTACCCTACACAGCAACGTAGTGAGTTGTTCAACTTTGGCCTTAAGCTCATCCTTGGTGGCCTTATCTTTGTCATATTTTTCCAGAAGGGCCTAAAGAGCAGTGTGTACATCCTTCTTATCTCCTTCATGAGTAGCCTTTCCTAATGAGAACTTAGAGATTTAGTAGTCTACTGCTGTGATGGTTTCTTTGGTTTTCCCCTCAACATGGGTAGCTACTTTTATCACACGTTCTCCTGATGGAATAACCATCAGACTTGAT
>CM034152.1:463043083-463088083 GCA_019776745.2 Taxus chinensis
CCAGATTCCTATAGTGCTTCAACCTTATGTTCTTTACCTGATAAAGGTATCAAACTTGTTTTATAATTAGTTCTGCATCTCCATGAGCAAAAAGGTTCTTTACTCCCATTTCCTTCACCATGCTCAACCCAAGAATGACGGCCTCATACTTAGCAATATTATTGGTATTTTCAAACTAAAACTTGAAGGAGAAAGGATGAACCTTACCCTCAGGAGAAATGAGCACTACACCAGCTCCAGAACTAGCTAAAGAATAAATCCCATCAAACTCTAAAGTCCACACACCATTAGGGTCAAGAAACACTCCGTTTGGAAGACTTGTCTCGCCTTGTGACATGATCATATAGTTCCCATGCCCAATGCCTTCATACAATATTTTTGCTTTAGGATCATTTGTCTTTTGCACAATATACTCTTATTGTTTCTCAAGCAACAACTTCTTCATCTTCCCATTGACAAGGATCAAGGCATATGACCAATCCATTTTAATTTCCCCTCCTACCTCATTGCAGAAATTTCTTCTTAGCAATAACCCATATAAAGGAGGAATATCAGCTACCAAAATGGTGGCTAAGACCCTTTTCTCTGGAAAAGTAGCAAAATCTACTTGTGCATCTTTAATTTTGCCAACCAAAGGTACTTTCTTAATTTTGATGGAATAACAAGAGCCATAAGTACGGGTTAGGGTTAGACACAAGGCATAGGCCATTTTTCTAGGCATTACATTATCTAATGCTCCTGAATCTATGACACAATTACTGAGTTTATGGTTAGCTATGAGAATGGTCACATAGAATGGTTCAATCTTCTCTTTAGGGGATGTGATTGTAGCCACAAGGATTGATTAAGGTGAGGAAGAGGGAGTGGGTAAAAGGCCTTTGGAATAATGGGCTGGGGTTATAGATTTGGAATTTACAAAGTTAACCATTTTGGCAAAGGATTTAGGATGGGTTTGATAGAATTATGCCTTAGAAATATGAATCTTGGTCTTCTTAAGATGGTCTATAATATCAAAAGATCTAGATGTGGATGGGGAATCGCTACTAGGAGTAGGAGGAGCTCTTGATCTATCAACTTTATCATTTGTTTGAAAAAAAATATTAGAAGCAAAAATAGAGGAAGAAGGACTAACAAAGCTTATCTTTTGAGTGGAAGTAGTAGGAATAGGAGCTACTCTTTTTGCAACCACTGAGATGGTAATGGGGTACTCCTTGGATATTTTTGTAGGTTGCACCACTTTTTCCTTTTTGTTGGTATGCTCCCGAGTCATAACATCGTATGAATCACTATTCATGTGAGCCACTACATCATCATAGTCATCTTCATCATCGACACCTGAAGTGGTGAGGAAATGAACCTGAGAATCACCAAGCTCCTCCAGATATTCATCAGCTTCCTCTTCTTGTTCATCATAGAGTCCATTTTATTCCTCATCAAAAAGCTTAAGAACCTCACAAGTAGCATTGATAGGCACCTTGAGGGCTGGACCTTCAATGGCCAATTTAGTCTGAGGGGAAGGCAGGTGGTTTTTACGCTGAAAATTATTCCTTGGAACATCTTGATATGGAGCATGCTGAGCCAACTATTTCTTAATGGAAATAAGGTCATTAGAAAGATTTTGCACCAACTAATTTGCATTACCTCCAGGAGAAGGAGAAGAAGAGGATGCTTTGGATTTTAAAGACTCCCTTTTCAACTTGCCAGACATGATCAAATCATCTTCCACATTGACAACCAATCTCTGATCAACATCCAAAGTTGCAAGATTTTCTCTCCTCAGAGCATAGTTCACTTCTGAAAATTGAGAATTCAAGAAGAAACACTTCTAAATTTGATCAAAAGGTCTAGTATTTTGTGGAATCTTGTTAATCAACTTGTTGACTTGTCTACAAACTCTCTCATAGGCTCATATGAATCCTTCTTGTAAGGTATCCACAAACAGCTTAAAAGAGACATCTTCATGTTCAACTCCCAGGACCACACATGCAACAATGAAGACTATAATGTGTTCATCAAGGTGTACTTTGCCATCACCTCTAAATTTGGGAAAATTCTTCTTGTTACCCCTAGGTAACTCATGTAATGGGTGAGGAAGAGTCAAAGGCCCAAATATTTGTCCCCAAGGTCGAGGTGTTTCCATCCTTGGAAAGATTACTTGAAGTGGAAATGAGACACCAACAAGAATTAGAGCATAGAGATTAGGGCTAAGTTGTGCTCGAGGAATGTTACTACTAGAAGATTTGTCTTCAAACAAAGGTGTACTTGTGGAATGAGCTCTTCTATTTCTTCTTGTTGGAGGAAGTTGAAAATCTTGTTGATCCAAAGTTGAAATTAGGGATCTTTAATTCCAAGATCCCTTCTACCATGAGTATATCTTAGAGTCACCAGATCAAAGAAAAGATCAAATTAGTTATTCTTTTTAGATTGGAAATTTGTTGAACAAATTCCCCAGCAGAGTCGCCAAAAAAATGTTGGGTTTCATATTAGCACTTAGGATGAAACCATAGTCAGGGGACAATCAAGTCCCTCCTCTTTAATGGGAGAGGTTCCCTTATTAAAAGAAAGGGCAAAACCTATGTACAAATGCATAGTCTTTCATTGAATGGTGGTTTCCTGATATCCTGAAATGTGTTTTAAGCCTGGAAAGTTATCAATACATGAGGATAGAAGAATTTGAAGAGAGGAGGGAGGTAGAAGAAGACAATACTTTTAGGGAAAAGAGATGATAGAGAAAACCCTTATATGTATTGTGCAAATGAGATATATAATAGAACCATCCAAGTTTATAACAGACACAATTCACAGACTCAAAGTTATGGAAATTACTCAAATTAGAACACAATTTTTCCAAGCACACAAGGATTAGATGATTCACAGATTAGAACCAAAAAGAAAGAGAAAGAAAAAGAAAAGGGGAAAAACCTTTGTATTGATTTCTTCCAATTCAAAATTATAGTTCCAGAATAATCAAAATTCCAACCCCTACAATGACTTTTAAGACCCATAATATAGCTTTCCAGAGACGTTTACAACTTCCTCGAGCAAGAAAGAAACAATTACAACTTATTCCAATCACTCACATCCTTTCGAATTATTGATTCACAAAGAAATGTTAATGGTGGAAAAACAAGGTTCAAAAATATACGACCGTTACATTATTTTTTCTAGTTAAAACCTAGGCCATTCGATTTGCTTTTACAACTTCATATTTAGGCCACCCACGTGGAAGGAATTGATTGGAATGGGCCTGTAGATGCCTTGACTATTTACCTTATGTTTTGTGGGGCTGTATATATGACCTGAGACATGTGGCGGGCCAACGGTCATTTAGAACCTGCCTCTAGATTTTGTCTTTGAAGTTGCGCAAGGCTGACATGTAAAGGCTTCTGTTGATTCTTCAAACTTAGCTGATCTAGGGTCTATTCCTATTTGAATCATGTTGACCCATAGACACATGGAGAGATGACACTGATTTGAGTTTCCACTTTGGAAGCACCTTCTGAAATTTCACCAAGCTGATGCGTGGCTCCTTCCTCTGGGTTTAGAATTTTCAATGGCTAACTCTGTCTCTCTATTGACCCTGGACACGTGGTGATCTGGAAATCATTTGGAAACTGGTCTTTTGGTTTTACTTCTAAAATCATGCCATTGAGACACGTGGAGGCCTCCGCAGACCCGCCCATACTTAGCCAATTTTAACTATCAGCTCTGTCCCTTTTGGACCTGGGACACATGGAGGACTGGCACAAGTTTGAGAACTTTCCTCGGCTTTGATCCTTGAAGCTACGCTGATGAGGCATGTGGCATTATCCACTGAAACTTCAATACTTAGCTGATTTAGCTTGTTTTACCTTCATTTTCTACTTGAGACATGCAACGAGCTAACGCTTATTTGAGGACTGTCCTTTGGACCCTGTCCCTAGAGTTGCACCATTTGGACACGTGGGGGCCTCCGGTATTGCTTGAAAAATGACCAAACCACATCCAATCAGAGATGCCCACGTACTACTCATGGATGTTGAGGTGAAAATTGACAAAGAGGATACGCCTATCATTCCCAACTGTGGGAAGAAATAAACAAAAGAAGAAGAAACTCCATCTGTATGCTTGAATTTCAAATTTTTCTCCATGAACTAGAACATTACGAATAATACTAGGCTCGACATGATTCAATACTCCAAGGAACAAACTCAAATTTTTTGAAACTTGACTGAAAAAGAGGGGAATTTTGGGGGTGACAATAGTAGGCATAGTTAAACCCTTAGGAAAAATGGAATTATGAATAGGTGACGTCTTCCTTATCTTTCTCCTTAATAGGTGACATCTTTCTTGGAATTGTGAATTCTTCCTTCTCTTTCTCGTTAATAGGTGATGACTTCCTTGGTGATTCTTCATGTGTGAGGAGACCTTCATGCTCTGATGCCTTTTCTTTTGGGGTATTTTCCTTGATTGGGGACTTCTTCCTTTGTGCGTAAGTGTAAGGCTTAGAACTTTCTTCCGATGTGCCCAAAAATTGTGCTGTTTGCACACTTGGTGCCTTCTTCTCCTGCACCTCTTATCTTTCCCTCTTCTTTGGCAAATTTTTTTTCCTCCTTGTGGGGATTTATTGAATGGAGACATCACTCTCTAGATAGGGGATTTTCTTAAACTTAGGTCTTATGCATAGATATACCCTTGCTGTAGCCCTTTCGACGATAAACAACATTATCAACTTCATCATCTGTACTTCATAGGAGACATACTTCTCCATGTATGTGCACTTCTTAGGGTATACGAACTTTTGGTATAACTTTTGGTGGTCTTGGTATACCTCACTAAGGTTAAACCCTAGCCTTTTTGCCTTCTTGAACCGGTTGAGCCTTGCTTGGAAGTATTGCACCGTGAAGGAGAAAGGTAACTTACATCATGGAATCTTAGTCCCATCTGTCAATATAAGTCTGCCATTGCAGAAATGTTGATACACTGAAAACTCTACCTCTCCATCCATGAGTGTGGTAAAACTCTTATGGATCCTTCACTCTACCCCGAATGCATCGCACATTCACTTTTACCACTTTTCTAGGTGTGCCTTGTGAGCGGCCATCATGGTCTCACATGTATACTTCTCAAACCTTTTTGCGAGTGAGTGATCCTCTTCTGGATACTCCCAAATGAAATTCTCTATCCCATCAAGAACTCCAATCTCTGAGAAGACGATGGTGAGGAGGATGTTGCTGAATAATATCTTTTCTCCTTCCTACGCACTACTTATGATCTCATCCAAAAAAAAGGCAGACAAGTTATAGATGGTCCCTTCTAATATGTTCTGACATAAATTTAGCCATGCCTTATTTACTTGCGTCCATCTTTCTTGATCATTAGGCTTGGTGACTAAACGTGCGGCCATCCTCATAACAGGGTCAGGGATTTCTACGATGTCAAAGTACCATGAACACTTTTTGTAGTCATAAGTCTCTATCATTTCCTTGATGGCTTCCTTATCCTCCAAGTCATCGTCTATGGATTCTCCTTCAAAATTCAAGCTAGTGAACTTGGATTTAAGTTGAGGGGTTACACGCATCTTGTGGCGTGCAAAGTAGAAGTGGTCTTCTTGTATGCATGATATCAACCACTGATATAGTCACTTGGGATTGGCAAAAAAAGGAAACTAATTTAGTTACAATAGCCCTGCCTTCACCAACTTTACCTTTACTTTGTCACTATATATTGGCATTTCATCTGGTTTCCTCTTGTTAATTGGACGAACTAGTTCTAATACCATTTATTTCTTAGTAGTGCTTGTGCGATGGTTGTAATCACTCATGATCATTTGTCTCAAGTCTTACACCCACTTTTTCCCCAATAATACTCCATCCAGGTACTGAATTTCTACATACCATTCTTCATTGGAGCTAATGACCACATGGGTTTTCTTTCCTTTTCCCTTGCCCTTTTGTTTCTTTGGTGAAATGGTCACCTTATTTGGTGCCATGTTTTCTTATCGAGTTACAACCTAAATCCCTCCTTCTTGCTATGATATACTACTCTACTCCACTCTAAGGCTCCACTCCACGAAGAATCCTCCTTTTTCCGTGCCCTAGCTGCCAAACGCTAACTAGGAACAACTTCTTCCACAAGACAACATATTCTGAAAAGAACACTCCCCACACCCATGTACTCTTTCCACTTTGGTTCATAGATCGATCTAGTTGCACACTTTATGATTCTTTTTCCTTCACACAAATCTCTCTAGATGCCCTAGTTTTCAAGAGCTCTAAATTTGTAAAAATCAAGGTAAATAATAATGTGCCTGACTTCATACTTATAGTTTTTTCACCTCTTTTGCACTAAATGCTATACCACCTACCAATGTACTTAGCATTAAATGTAGTTTTTTTCCACTAGGTCAACCTTAAGTGCCCTTACCCATACACCCAATCCTACACAAAAAACCTTCTACAACCTTCTGGTGTGCAGAAATACAATTTGACAGAAGACTCTTATGCACGTGTCTGTAAAGCTGAAGGAACTTCTTCTGTCCTTTACCTAATTTTTGTTCTCGCCTACCTCATGTTGTTCCTATGCTCTTCATCCTTTTAACATGGTCTTTGTTTCAACCTTCTTGACACCAAAATTCATTACCCACCGTTTCCCCACGTGCTTTCTCAATCTTATGCGCTTCCTTCTACTGGGCCATTCAACATTTACTAATAGCTTATAATTTAGTTTGCACTACTCCACCCCACACTAAAATAGATGTGCAGTCCTCTGCACATACAAAATCTTAGAAAATAATGTGGTTACCGGCGCATAAGGCGTAAAAAAACACAAACAAAAAGGAATAAGAAATGAGAAATGGAAACACAAGAAAGGAAAAACACTAAAGGAATCCCGAAACTAGATGGAAAAACGACCTTATTTACAAACACCAAGAAGAATTATTTATAGTAGGGATTCAATCTACTCCCATTGAAATGACCTGGTAATCTCATCCCATTTAGCACTTGTAACTAGAAAGAACTTGAATCAAGGATTTACGAGATGATGTATGGTCATAGCCAATGGAATTTCAACTTCCTAGGATGGAGCAGAAACTTGGAATCATACGAAAAGACCATTTTCCCAACCTTAAACTATTTGTTCTTGATATGATGATCATGTGAGGTCTTTTGTCTTGTCTTTTCTATCTTCTGTCTTTTTTATCTTCTGTCTTGTCTTGTCTTGCCTTTCTTCTAACTACATCAACTTATCAATCCTCTCTTCCAATGATTTCTCATCATCCAATCCTCATGTGTGTGCTATACGTAGTAATGGTAACATGAATTCAACTGGCAAAACAACCTCCACGCCAAAAATCAACTGAAATGGTGTGGCCTTGTTCAATCTTTTATAGGTTGTCCTATATGCCCATAGAGCAGTTGATACTTTTTCATTGCAATTTTGTCTTCAAATGTCATCGATCTTGGTCAATGTGTGATTTAGTATTTTGTTAAATGCCTCTGTAGTTCCATTCACTAATCAATAGGTACAGATGTCCTTTAAGCTTGACAAGTGATAGAGGTACACCTTTTCTAAATAAAACAGTCAGGATTCTGTTAGCATAAAAATCTAGTAGCTGTCATTGTAGTGTAATCCTTTGTAGGCACTACCCCTACCCATTTTGTCAAGTAATAAGTGCAAGCAATGATATATCACGAACCAGTCCTTTGTGCAGTTGACAAAATCGGCCCTACAAAGTTGATTTCCCATTTTTTAAATGGTTTAGCATTGGATATTGGTAATTAAGGCATTTAATCCCTCTTTCTAGGTTTTCCAAGGCACTGGAAATGTTCACAGGCCTTGCAAAACTCAATATAATCCTGGTAGATGGTTTCCCTCCAAATCCCTACCATTCAAATCTTCTGTGCGATAGCATTTCCTACATAGTATCCTCCTGTAATCCCACCATGCACTTCCTCCATAATTTCCATGCATTCATGTTCCTATACCCATTGGCGCAGAACCTCATCACATCCTAACTTGTATAGATATCCAATAATCAACATGTAAGGTACAACGTGTATTGCCAACTATTTCCTCTCTAAAGCCTTCATCACCTTCTGGCGCCACACTTGTTTTAAAGAACACCACAATATCTTCCAAGTCTAGATGGTGCACACACCACAACCTAAACATTTGTGCATCTGACATGGTATCCTCAATACTCTGCGCGTTCTGTCCTGAGTCAATCCTTCATAAGTGGTCAGGTCGTTGAAGTTACTTTTTCCTAGTTTTGTACCACCACCGTGAAATCAAATTCTTGAGAATAATAGGACCCAATCGACATATGCACCCTTGCAAAATAGATTTGTTTACCGAGTATTTCAACGCCATGTGGTTTGTATAGAATATGAAAGGGCGTTGCCAATAGATATTGTTTGAACTTATGAAGCACGTGTGTATAGCATTGATAGTGCTTCACACTCAGTAGTGGTATAATTCTATTATGCCTGGGTGTCAACTTCCTACTTGCAAAATAACAAGGGGTGATCAACAACCCCCTCACTAGGTTGTGCCAGTAGTTCTCTAATGGTTGTTCATAAGGCATCAACATTCACATGGAAAGGCTTATCCCAAGAAGGAGAGCATAGTATGGGCGCAGTGACAAGTTCTATCCTTCAAAGTGTCAAATGCCTTTTGTTGTGCCTCTACCCAATGAAAGGCACTCTTGTGCTTTAGTAATTCCTCCAAGAGTGTGGAGATCTTGGCATACCATTTTATGAATTTACTTTAATACCCCATATGCCCAAGGAATCTGTGCATTGTGCTTTGACTAGTAGGCTATCCTAATCCCACAATAACTAAAAAATTTGGTGGGATCCACTAACTAAGCTTTCCTTACATATAATATATCCCAATAGGGTTCCAAATGGAGTAACAAAGACACATTTATTAATGTTGAGGGATATCCTCAACTACCGACATCTCTCAAACATTGGCCTCAATTTGTCACAATGGTCTCTTTACCAGCCCATACGCAGTCCAGTCATCTAAGTAGACTTGCAGAAATTTGTGGATGAAGTCTTGAGATGCTTGAACCACGACGCATGAGAACACAACAAGCACATTCTTTAATCCAAAAAGGCATAGATCATATAGGATAAACTTCCCCACTTCAGTGGTGAAAGTTTGTATTTCTATAGTCTTCCTTTGCTAATCCCGACTTGGTGATACCTTGAGAACCCATCCGTGAAGGAAAAGACCTCGCGCCCAGCCACTCCCTCCAAAATTTCTTCTATAAAGGGGGTTAGGAAAAGGATCAATGACATATACTGCATTCATGTCCCTGTAGTTCAACACAAATCCTTATCCTGTTCCGTTCTTCTTGATACTGATTACCTTTGGGCTTATCCCACTCTGATTCCTCCACAACCTAAATGATGTCATGAAGCTGATCATCTTGTCTATCTCTCTCATTGACCTGTACACACAAGTTTGGATTCATTTGATAAGGTCTCTTCCGAATCAGGCGCTGCACCTTGCCTTCAATTTGATCCTCATTTTCCCCAAGGAATGGTGGACGCCTTTGAGTTCATGGTACTCGTGTGCGAACAAATCTTGAAACTCGCACGTAACAGATCAATGATCTTTGAAACTTCTTTCTTTCAACCAATAATCCCTAATGATAGCTTCCTTAGGTTATGCCTCTAAACCAATGTTTAACCTTGTCTTTGTCTTCAAGGGTTCATGGTAAGTGCACGCGCTTGCTCATTAGCGCTATCTATGAATTCACGTGCATACCTACAAGAAGTGGTTAACATCCTAGACTCTCCATCTCTTCATCATCGATCATATAAACCATCTTTCCTTTTTCCTTTTGCATGCATGCGCACTCAAGCATGCATATCTTTCTCTGATTCCTCTTCATCGAAGTGCGTCTCTAAAACTAGGTTCTCATTCTAATAGCTCGTAGTATTACCTATCTTCTACCACGAACACTATCATCCCATTGTAAGGTGCACTTGACATACTTGCAACACCTTATCTACTGATGGCTTGGTACTCTGATACTCAAAATCTTGAATGAAATCAGCCGTTAACTCTTGTCAATTCCTTATCTGTTTAATAGCACATCTCTCAGTGAAATATACCATGTACACATGCACAACCTGGCAAAGTGGAATACAACTAATGCACCCATAATGAAGGTGGTAAAGCTTCCATGTGCCTCCCATCTAGGCCTTCTCACATAGTTTGGATATGGAACGCTGTGGGTTCTCTTTACCAATGGTACTCTTGTATGACACTGGGCACATTGTTGCTCTTAGAAAACCTAACAGAGAATGTGATCCTTACGCTTTGCACCATTCTAAAAGACTCTCGCTGATGTGTAGCCCACCAAAAACTAGTTGCAGTCTGTGAGCAGGTTGTAGCTGAGACATATCCCCATTTTCATGACCTCATATCTTACTACTAAGCCTACGATTTCTTGTAAGAAATCACTTCAGGGTAGGATCCTCTAGAGTAACTTGGTAACTTCTTTCCTCCTAGGTGCTTGAACAAATGTGCCTTTTTTACCCTTGTTACATATCCTCACAACTGTCTGCTCAATTAACTCATAAGTCTAATGCGCCCAATTTTCACATTCTATGCTAGTTGGTATCTCTCATTGTACTGAGCATCTTCAAATTGGATAACTTCCTCCATGTAGGATGAATTATCTCAGGATCTCTGATGGACCGTACACATAGATTCTGTCAAGAACTTCTTCTCCCAAGGGATCAGTATAAGAGGCATTGATTTCCCATTTGTCAAAGGGATAATGACTTGTTCCTCCTTGCTACTCAAAAAATTATATATCCCTTGTTAAACTGTTAGGTCGACATTGTTCTTGTAACACTAGGGGTGCCCAAGACAATGCTGGAAAATTGTCTGCCTCAGCGTAAGCACCAAGACTTAGAAGTCTCCAAGTGAATTTTGCCCCTTGAATAGTGATAAACTCCATCCTTTAAGACTCCAATGAGCATGGCCTTTTGTCTTGTTAGTCGTATACAACACATTCGAAGATGGTTGTAATGTGGGCCTTCCCATTTGATGCCAAACATCCAAGGTAAGAATATTGACCTCTACTCCCGTGTCAATGAGGATATTACTCAAAAGCCACCCATCAACAACTGCATTCCAAGGTGATCTCTTTATGATAGTCAAGGCTATGAGGAGGAAGGTTATCATGCAAAACCTACCTTTCACACTCTTCTCCAGTGCATGTGGTACCTTCTCCTATAGCCATTCTCCTAGCAAGGGAATAATATTCTCATGCCTTAACATCCTACATACTTCCCTGACCTCATCCAGGTCCTTCATGCGGAGCCTCAACATTATTCCTTTTCTCTAACTACCTTGACTGCTCTTTTAGACAATGGTTCTCTCACTTGCAAACTACGAATCACATCCATACTCTCTTGATACACCACTTTTTGATGAGTAGGGTATGGATACTTCACAATGTATAACTTCTTTCTTAACAACTAGTTTCTATCTTGGCATTTACCTGGCAAACACGTGACCTCCACTCGCACGTCATCACCAGTACAGGTTCTAATCTTGACTCCCATTCCACTCTTGGCATCCACTATGGTTCAACCTTCTTTATGCTTACCATCCTAGTGCATGTCTTTCCGGTGTTTTTGGCTCATGTGCTCAAACAACTTAGGGAACTTCTCGTACTTATGTTTTTTTCCAAACCATGAGCACTACAATAGTTCAATACACTCACACTTATAATGCTATGTAGACCCACAGTTATAACATAAATTATAACTTCCTCCATGAGATGAATTATCTTAGGGTATCTAATGGAGTACACATAAATTCTATCAAGTACTTCTTCTCCGAAGGGCTCAATATAAGGGGATAATTTTCCATCTGTCAAGGGGATTATGACTCATTCCTCCATGTTCTCAAAACTTATATACCCGTGGTTAAACCACAGGTCAACATTGGGCTATGTAACACCAAGGGTGCCCAAGAAATCCTTAAAAATTGTCTTCCTCGGTAAACACCAAGATTTTATTAGAAGTCCTCCAACAAAATTTTCCTCTTGAATAGTGACAACTCCATCCTTCAAGACTCCAATGGGAATTGCCTTCGTCTTGTTTGCCATATGCAACAAATTCAAAGATGGCTATAATGTGGGCCTTCCCATTTAATGCCAGGAATCCAAGGTAATAACATTGACCTCCAATCCTATGTCAATGAGGATATTACTCAGAAGCCAACCATCAACAACTGCATTTGAAGTAATATCCTTATGATAGTCAAGGCTATGAGGAGGAAGGTTTTCATGTAAAACCTACCTTTCGCACTCTACTTTGACCGTGGGTACCTTCTCCCAAAACCACTCTCCTGGCAAGGGAATAACCGTGGGTATCCTTAACATCCTACACACTTCCTTGACTTCATCCATGTCCTCATTTAGAGCCTCGACATTCTTCATGGGCTCCAAAAACTTTGAATTCTCCTTTAGACAGTTGGATCTCCCATTACCCACTGGGTTGAATAACATCCATAGTCCCATGATACACTTCCTTATGCTGAGTCGGGTTTGGATACTTCCAATGTACCACTTCTTCCCTAACAACGAATTTCTATCTTGGTATCTCCCTGACACACACGACCTCCACCCACGTCGTCACCAGTACAGGATTGTCGTAAAAATCACTCACATGCCAGTGTCAACATCCATAGAAGGTTGGCCTTTTTTATTCTCACACATCCTAATGCCTTTTTGAAAATAGTGTTGTCCACAAACATGTGCACAAACAACTCAGGGAACTCCTCATACTTATGCTTCTTTTTCCACACCATTATAACTGCAATAGATCAGGACATTCGCACTTATAATGCTTTGTAGATCCACATAGTTATAATAGGTTCCTCGCTGGGAACTCACTTCTTCCTCCACCGTAGTTACTACGACCATGAAATCCTCCGCAAAAATCCTCTTGCACACACTCCTCCATTCTACGTGTACCCTTTATAGCAGTGATCATCATCCTTGGAAATGCTTGCAAGGCTAGTCTGGCGCACACCAAGATCAATAACATCATGAATCTGGTCAATCAGCCTGCAATCCTTCGTATTATGGGTTGTTGAGGTACAAATCTTGTAATAACAAGAAACATTCTTATGGATTGGACTCAGTAGTAGAGGACATCTACTTGCATCATGATCCCCATGGAAAATCTGCACATTCTATTGCCATGGTACTGTACCAAATTCTGACATGAAACTATCCTTTGTATGCCCCTCCACTTCATAGTTTGTGCACCAGAGATCCCACTATGAACCTCAGGCACTGAATTTGCAGACAACCTTCTCCAACTTCTTGGCCATGGCAAAAATTTGAGCCTCCAGATAATGAGCTAACACCAATATCAATGCTCCCTACAGCCTCAGCGTGCAGGGCGATATTCCAAGGCCTCACGTGGGTTTGTGAAAGTCTTGTGTGATAGTTGCCCTTCTAAATGGTGTTATCAATCCCCCAAAAAACCATTGAGCATGATGAGAAGGGTGAATGTCATAGGATAGCTTTGACAAGAGAGTTTTGAACCATGTATCATACTCCTACACACTCTCTTGCCATTCCTTTCTGGATCTCTTTTAGATCGCTAATGCTCTTCTACTCAAAATTCAGGGGTATGTAACTTCTGCTAGAAAGGTGTTCTTCAATGTGATGTAATCCACCACTGCCTGAAGTAGGATCATACTTCTGGTACTAGCTATGCACATGCACCCGTGCAACGTCGTTGCAAACTGAATTTCAGTTTTCACTCCGGGGTAGTGATCCCCTTTGCGCACCATAATGGTTCACACTTTGTGCACATGATTCTATAGCATCCTCAATACCTATGTAGTCTAGTAAGTGCAGAGACGTCTCAAAAATTACTTACAGAGGTAGCTGCAGTCCCTTGCCCTCCTGATTCAGGAGCCTTGGTTCCCTATAGTATTTCCTCCTCCACCATATCCACTAGATCCACCTAGTCTTATGCCTCCTGACCTACCAAATCCTCTAGATCTATTAGGACCACTAGGTCCTACAACTCCTATACCACTAGATCCACCTCTTATAGCTGATAAATGGCATGAAGTGGTTATGCCTATTGTCTCCAATGTCCCACTGAATTGAGCACTGATGGTTTGCAATATTACTCTTGCTACCAGACATGCATCACGCATGCCACTCCTAGGCATGATGCCCAAACATTTATGTGCTTGCAACCCTTTGCCCAAATTTTTTTCCAAATACAGAGAATGGTTTATGCAGCCATAGATTTCCCAAATGAGAAATTATATCTTCTAGACACATATCGATTACTCCCACCAATACCAACTGGGTTAACAATACTTCTCCCTTGATCCATAAAACAAAGCATTAGGGGTTGGTCACCAGGTGGGTTTAGATGCACACCGATGACTCTCCTTTCTCCATGTGAAAATCTCTTATTAATAGATGAAGGGGATCCTCTCCCGTGCTTGCTAAGATGGGGTAGCACAGACTGCTTAGGTTCCATGTCCTTTGCATGAACCTCAAATCCTTCCTGTAACATCTGCCTCTAGATATCCATCACACCTACAACCTCATGTTGTCTAGCCATCTCCCTTTCACGAGATTCACTATATTTGAGTTGTCTCTCTTCTCTTTCTTTTTCAGTCACAAGCTTTGCCATCTTCAACCACCCAAGCTTCCTTGCCCAGTGCTTAGAGAAGCTTAACTAGCCATATGGAATTCCTCTAAAATTAGGGTAATGATTAAGATATTCATAGCTAAAGGGATAACACGTAAAAATGATCCTCTGGGATCCCTTAGAAACTCAAACTCAATAAACTCTAGGAAAGAATACGTAGAAATAGCCTATTTCAAAGTATAACTAGTCAGGACTCCTTTCCACCCGTGGTCAACAAAACGTGTCTCAGTCAGATCTGCATCATGCAGCCTCTGGTAATCACCTTGGGTCCATACATGTGATCTATAGTACGAGCTCAATCTGGATACATATACTGAAATCCATTCATATAGTTCTACTGGAAAACAACAAAAGAATGTCTCGTACAACTCATGGTATGAGTTCCCTTCTACCCATCTACATGCATTGAACTCAGGTCTAGTGCTGAATCTTTGAGAAAACTCATCCTCCGTGCTCTTGAACCATGCTTCAACACTCTCCAAGGTTAGAATTTCTGTCATCATGCATCATGGGAACCAAGATGTATGCCATTTCTCACAAATACTTCAAAAATAGGTCCCAACAACAGAACTAATATGTAGTCATTTTTATACCCTTAGAACAAAAGTCTAATCCCATGCGCACTGACTTATCACCCAGCGAGCACTGGGCGCTTACCCGAGACATGCATGGGCACCGAGCCCCTCTTTTATGCGAGTCTTGTGAGAATACATTGCTTATGACAGAGACTTCAATGCAAAGAGGAAAATAACCATGCATTCATTCTGAAAGCTTAGGATAATCTACTATATTAATGCATCCATTTAGACAACAAGAGAAATATCAAACAGATAACAAATATGATTCATAACCTAAAGAAGATGCACTAGGGTTTACACCAACGAACAATTTATAATTAGAACAGAACCATATATTACTCATTGATTTTAGTTTAGTAACCACATTACATTCCTTAAGGCCATAACAGACCAATGTATCAATACAAATAAGACTCATGCATCAGAAATCCTAACTATTCTTTCCCCTATTACAAAAAATGATCACAGACCCATTCCCTCTTGATATGACATCTCTCCTATAGTCCTCCTAATGAGAGTCCATAGAACCCGTTACTATTTCTGCACCTATTGCCTCTTCAATTGTTATATGATGCTAGCGACCACACTGCTATATGATGCTCAAAAAGAAGTCCCCTTCCATTCTACATGAGCATCTCTATATATAGGTTTAGTATCCACCACTATGAATTCCTGAAGATAATAGATTGGTTGCCAAGTGTCCATGTGGTCCTTCAATGGAAGCATGATTCCTTCCCATCTGAGCTATCCACTCTCTGCAATGATGTCTTTCTATGGATCCTTCCATCACATACATGGAATATTCCTTTCTTGACCATACAAGTTGTCAGGCTGACACCTTATCCATTCCGCATGCTCAGATCGGGTCACACTTTTCTCGGTGTGTTGCTACTAGGAATGCCGAATATGGCTAAGTTCTGAAACTCATCTTACTCTTGTGCTTGTGCACACTCTGTGGTTTTTTCTAAATCCCTTCTAAAACCCATGTCCTACATGCCTTCACCCCCCGCACCCTTCTTCATATAGGTCCCACGCATGCCCACGTGCCTTCTTGTACTTAGCCAATATTTTGGGGACCAACAGTAGTACAAGAAAGGAAATGATGTCTCATTGCTCCCACTCCTATATTAATGGGTGTTTTGATTTGAATATTATTAGATGGCTTCCAAATTAGGTGATCTGGAAGCAATGGTGATGTAATAAGGCTACCAAGTCAGGTAATCTAGAAGTGATAATAACTAGGGTTATTATATTTATTGATTGGTTTGAATGATAGGAGATGATTGAATAAGTTGTATTTGGAAGATTACTCATGGAGAGATTTTGTCTTTCCCCAAGATTAGGTCATTTGGGGGAATGGATTTGAAATGGAAAAAGTATCGGCTACCATATAGAATAAATGTAACCATATGAGATTAGAGAATATGTGATAGTAACACATTAGGAGTGTCAATTGATTGTGTTGTATCATGAGAGAGAATATAAGATGATCCTTATTATATGCCCACCCTTTTGGAGAAAGAGTGAGGGGTGGAGAATTAGTACTGAGCTGAAAGCAAGAATGTTAAGGATTGTAGTACTAATCAAGAGATAGTATAGGAGATGTATTAGTGTTGATAAATTATATGTAAATATTGAATAGTATGTGTATGATGGATTGGAATATAGAATGTTTAGAATTGTATAGTACGATCCTAGATAAGACCATGATCCTGATGCCATAAACATAATGAAACAGTGGATGTGTTGGAACATAATGATTAAGTGGTCTGGCCAACCCTTAATTAATATGGGTCCATCACTATTATATAGGTTAAATATTTAATAATATGAAATACTTTTCTATTATTAAATATTCATACCTAGGTAATATACATTAGGTAAGTATTTAATAATGTGAATCATTCATGTTTATATTTATTAAATACACTCACCTAGGTATATGTGTCAACCATTTAGGTTGAAAAGGTGGGTCGAGAGACATACCCGATCACCTTATATAAAAAGGACTTTAAGTCCTCATTTGATATATTCGGGAAATATATTTTAATTTGTACCTATTTTTTTGACCAACCCAGAAACGTAAATTAAATAAATTAAGAGCAAATATTTTATATTTTATTTAAATTAAATAAATTAAGAGCAAATATTTTATATTTTATTTATTTAATTTGTACGGTTTTTTTCAACCAACCCGGAAAGGTAAATTAAATAAATTAAGAGAAAATGTTTTATATTTTATTTATTTAATTTGTACGGGGTTTTTTAACCAACCCGAAAGGGTATTTAAAATAAGTGTAACCTAAAAGTTTTACTTTGGGAAGAATCAAGGTGAATTCACAGGTGGAAAATTTGGAAACTTCTTACCTTCCGTGAAAACTTGTGTAGAGGTAAGGGTAAAATATTTGAAATATTTTTTTACTATAGTTTTAATATGTGTAGGTTGAATTTTGTCAATGGTAAATGAAGGAGGAGACAAAGCTCCATCAAAATAGGATTTGAATTTTTTCCATTGGATGTGTGAAAAATGTTGTCTCTTCTATAAATTCTAAGGTTATATAGAATTTAAAATTACATGGCCTGATAGATGTTTTAAATTTTTTTTTCATGAGGGGCCCCGTAATAAGGGTTATATGTATTTATTTAAAATAAATAAATAATATAGTTTATAAATTTTTATAGACTAGATGTTGTTTTTTATTTTCATTATATTAATTATATACCTCTTTTTTAAAAAGTGAATATATTTTTACATTATAAATTATAATAGGTTATTATAATGTGTTAAAATATAACCTCCCTAATATTATACAAAAGAAGAAATTTTGGAATTTCACATTCTGGAAATACACAACAAGTTTTGGTTAAATCCAGTAAATTTGATGTTCAAATGACCGTCATGGTAGACCAAACATAAGACAATATGACAGTTGTTTAGACGTCAAATTTAAGCTTGTAGGTTCCAAGAAACTTTAACTGTGTTAAAATTGACTGTCACGATAGACCAAAAAATAAGCCATTATGACAGTCATTTAGATGTAAAATTTAAACCGGCCGAATTTTTGTCTATATTAATTTTTTTCAGAAATTTAAAGTTGTTATGCATTCTTAGGGGTCTCTTCTTCACCTCTATATGGTCAAAAATATTTTTTATATAAATCTGGGGTATAATGCAAAGCCCTTTATAATGTGGGTTATTATTTTGATCATGAGAGGTTAATTAGTATGCATTATAATGACATAATTAGTTATGATCAAATAGTTTCTTTAGATCCATAAAATTTAGATTTATTTCTATTAAAAAGTGTTGTTTTTTCGATAAATATGTATCTAACTCTGTGGTACATTGTATATTATAATGAGGTGTGTTTTACAGGTTTAGGAAAATAATGGCGTCTAGCTATTTCTGTCTTGACAAAACCTAGATCTTGAATAGAACCAACTACAACATTTGGAAGATCAGGTTCAAATCATAATTTATGGCAAGGAAACTCTGGATGATTGTTTATAGATCTAAGTTTTCTCCCACTGGTTCATTAAGCAACTATAGATAACATGAATGCATTCTTACAACAAATGTAAGATGCTCTTTCCATGATTTTGTGCAATGTGAATGATGAGTACCTTCTATACATTGGTAATATCAAACATCCGAAATAGGTATGGACACAACTAGAATCCATGTATGAAGGATACTTGGTATATCTAAGGATTAGTCAAATGAGTTTTATAATAGCTTAAAGGAATTCAAAGAAATGATCTGATATATTTTTTATGATTTCTCTTCTGCATCTTGTTTTATATATCAATAGTTTGAGCATAATTCAAAACTATGGCATGAAAGGTTAGTGACATGTTAATTGGTCGAAAGGTTATATGAAATTTATAGATATCAGTCTAAGTATACATGAAATATTTAGGAATGTGTATGTCTATCTTGAACTCTTAAATATTATTTCGATTAAATTATTCTAAATGATGGTAAATACCTTGAGTTCTGACTTTTGATGCATAAATGATCAAGTGATGATGTTTTGACTGCTAAGGAGAATGTTTCTAAAACTCTTATCTTCCTCAGAATTAAGAAATTCAAACATTGCAAGCCCTTCTCAATCAAAAATGTTAGAAAACTCAAATCTTCTTTTAACCTTAAGAAAATGACCAGAAGCCATCATATGTACCATGCATTAATTACCTGTGTATGAGACCTGAGCCGTGAATGTCATTATATGTGGTCTAGGTGGATATACAAAGTAAGACTGATAATGGTGATGGTACCTATCCATACAAACATAAATATAGACTGTATTGCTTCAGAGGTTTCAACTTAAGGAAAATTGGATAGCTTGATGATATGTCTAAGACGATTTCCTGTAGCTATAATGAGTACTGTTAGGGCCTCTAATTCTACAATTGCTACTCAGATTTGGGTGCATCAAATCCACCAAATGGACTAGTGTTTCAAATACTTTATTTGAATTACGATTGTGAAAATCAATGAACGTGTGTATCATGGTGATAACTCAACTTTAGAAGGATTTGAAGAAACTGGTAAAGTAAAATTTTCTAATGTTTGTAATTTGAGATAATCCTTTTATTCATTCCTAAGCTCAAACATAGCTTCTTATCATGCTTGGTCAATGTAACTTATGATTGTTTGGATATTCAAATTTTTAAAGATACTTAGGTTTTGTTAATTGTTAGTTCTGAGAATGATATATTCAGCTGAAGTAATAAGGCTTACATATTATCATTATATGTATATATATTGATGATTTGCTTATGTTTGGTAACAATTCTAATTTAATTCATCAAGGATTGAAGAGAAATTGAAGCAGTACTTTGGAATGAATTAGATTAGGTCATCTCACATCATAGTTAGTTTGTATGAATTGACTAGATTTCATTCTATGTGTTAGGTTTTCAAAACACAATATGCAACTCATGATGTATGTGAAGGGTTTTTTTTCTTATGATTGAGTTGTAAACCATTTTCTACTTCACATCTGGAAGTTGGAATAAATATTGATCACTAGAAATTCTACATTGTGATGTTAAAGGACCTCTTGAAGTAGCTATCATTATACCTGGTTCTTTAGTATGATGAGAATTTGATTGATGATCTAACTATAACTAGATTTAGTCATATTTCCTATTACAAAAGGAATTACTTCAAGGTGTACTGCAGGAATATTTTTAGAGATCATTTAAAGCATTTCTTGACAACTCTTCAAATTTTAGATATTTAAAAGGACTTACAATCAGATTATGGGGTTGCATATGTTAGATAAGAATGAGAAATGCTATCTTATATGGATTTTGTTATTTTAAGGGATATTGACTGTCTCCTCATTATCCCCAATATAATGGTGTTGCAAGTTTTTTGGAATAGGAACCATTACTTGGAAAAATAAATCACACTATGCAATCAGTCTGCTAGTCTTCCCAAATTTCTACTGAGGAAGAAGCAATGTACACATTAGTCTACATTTTAGATAGGGTTCCCACCAAAGATATCCATGTGGCTGTCAATGACTGTTGGTAGAGATACACATGGTCAAGATCAAAAACCTGATATCTTCTCATGTGGTGGTTAGAGTTGGTATTACTGCTTAATTATAGAATCCAGTTCAACATTAGAGGAAGAAAGAACACTTGAGATAACATATTACGCTTGTGTTTTCATTGAGATAGGTGTAAAGTGATGAGACTACAGGTCTCAAGGATTCATGTTGACTGTAAAAAGGCATGTTGCTGAAATCTTCACAAAGTCCCTGAGTGCTGGAAAAATAGTTTTATTCATCTGATAATGGTGAAAGATGTTCTTAGACTCTTTCAATAGTTGCCATTGAAGGGGAGTGTGCATGACAATGTCTGACCTATCTAATGGAACTAGGTTTTTGTAAAAAGACATGATGTTGTTTCTTGTGTTAATACTATAGATGCTTCGGGCATGTAATACCTCCTAACTCCCTATTTTTAGAAACCAAGTATGGGCTCAAAGATCTTAAATACGGTCTAATCAGTAATGACTCTTTAGTGCTATTGACGTTTATTGGTAAGCCATCATACGTAACAAGCATATTGTTAAGGAGGTCCTTTGTATGTAAAAGGATCCTACAATGTTTGGGTTCAATAACCTTCTTATGATGAACCTGTGAGAACAATGTAATGCAAGCTCAATATAATGCCATAATTTAGACACTCAATCATGGGATGATCTTTGGGATTCAAAATATTTTTGTACCAAAAGGTAAGTATTGAGTATGATGAAGGTGGTTATACAAAGTAAAATATCAATACGATATGCTAGTATTGAAAAACATAAAGCTAGACTTGTTGCTAGAGGTTTCACTCAGAAACCTGGTATTGAATATGTTGAGACATTTACCCCTGTAGCTAAAATGAGTAGTGTTAGGACATTATTTGTAATTGCCAACTCAATTTGGGTGGGAAATCACAAATGGATGTGAAAAATTAATTTTTTGAATAGTGATTTAATTTGAATAATTTTACATGTCTCAACCTGAAGGATTTGAAGAAACTATTTAAAGAAAACTATGTTTGTAAATTGAAAAAATCCTAGGTATGGTTTAAAGAAAGCTCATAGAGCTTGAAAAGGTATGGGAAAATTAATTCTTTCTTTAAATAGTTAGGATTTGTCCTAATTGTTATTCTGGAAATGATCTATTCATTAAGGTGTGCAAGGATCACATATTATCATTGTTTGTATATATGTTGATGATTTGCTTATTACTAGTGATAATAATTTCTTTAATTTGTAGAATTAAAGAAAAATTGAAACATGGTACTTTGAAATGACTGATTTAGGTCTCTTACATAATTTTCTTGGCATGGTTATTTATTTCAAGATAAGTAATTCTATTATTGTTTATAAAGCACAATATGCAACCAATGTACTAAATTTATTTAATATGATTGATTGTAAACAATTTCTACTCCTATGGAAGTTGGAATGAAAATTGATCCTAAACCTGCATGTGAAAAATTTGATCCTACTTTATTCTAACAGTTAGTTGGTAGGTTGATATATCTAACTATCACCAGACCAAATATTTCCTATGTAGTAGGAGTTGCTTCTAGGTTTATGCAAGAACCTTATAGAGATAATTGGAATCTTGTAAAAAGGATTCTTAAATATATTAAAGGTAAAATCAATTATGGGTTGCATTATACTAAGAACGAAAATGCTAACTTATATGGATTTTGTGATTCATGATCATGTTGGTGATGTATTGGATACTAAATTTACTTCAATGGTTATGTGTTTAAATTTGGTGCAGGTGCCATTACTTGGTGTAAAAAATGTTAGAGGGGCCAAGGATTTCTATCTCTTCAACAGAAGCTGAGTATAGAAGTGTAATGGAAGCTGTAAAAGAGGCTCTATGGCTAAAAAGTTATTCGATGAGATAAAGATGAAGGATCCACGTAGTTCTCCTTTGTCCTGTGAAAACCAAAGCACCATAGCTCTTGTACATAATCCAATACAACATTAGAGGAAAAAATCATTGAGATACATATACACTTCATCTGTGAGAAGGTGCTAAGTGGTGAGATAGATCTCAAGTTCATGCTGACTGAAGAGTAGGTTGCTGATATATTCACAAAGCCCCTGAGTGCTGTAAAGTTTTTTCACTTTCATGAAAAACTTGGATTGTCAAATTTTACATTAAGGAGGAGTGTGCATGACAATGTCACCTCCTAATGGAACTTGAGTAATATATTAAAAAGACCTTAGTGAGTTTGTAAAAAAGACCTTCGGGTTTCCAAGTTTAAAAAGACCTTCAGTGCATCTATACCTCCTCGACTTCTTTTTTCGAAAGAAGTGTAGAAAGATATTAAAGGTGGTCTTCAGTAAACTCTTTAGTGCTATTGAATTTACTGTAAACATCTAGTGAAAGCATATTATTAAGGAGGTCCTTAGTTATAAAAAGATCCTATATGATTAGGTTCAATAATCTTTTATGATAACCTGTGAGAATATGTAAAACTCACAAATCATACTTGAAGCACTTGATAATGGAGATGATCTTTGGGATATCCATCTTTTTATATCAAGAAGATTAATGATTCTCCATATGATGAAGTGTTTGTTTTTATAATTCTTATTTCCCTCTCAATATGCTATCATCTTCTTGAGCCTTTAATGGTTAAAGGATTGTAATCATCATGTATAGAGGACCATGAGTAGGTAATCTATTGGCAAATTTTATCCCCCATTAACATTAAGGGGGAGTGTTGGCCATAATGAAAAGTGGTCTGGCCAACCACCGTAATATGACACATGATGATTCTGGGTCCATCATGATTGATATACTTTAGAATATTCCACCAACCATGAAATACTGTTCTAGGGATTAAATCCCCCTTCCATACATTAGGTTATATGAGGAGGATGTATTTGAATAATCATTGAATGCTTCCTGTTCTATATTTGGTTAAATATTTCACCTGGTAAATGTTCAACCATTTATTGGAAATTCGGAAGACATACCTGATTCACCTTATATAGAAAATGACTTTAGGGATGAAAAATAGTACATACTTCCCCTAGGTAGTTGGTTTCCTTGTATCAGACAAGCAGTGAAGATAATAGATAAAAAAAGTAAGCACATAATCCTTGTTGTATATATCTTATCACCCGGGAATATAAACAATGGTGCATGAAAATGAGTAAATCAAAGACAGCTCAAAATGACATGCACCCAAGGCGCACAGGAAAGTGGCACACAGAAATGAGATGTCAACAGAGGTAAATGGATGCGCCCAAGGCGCACAGAAATGGCACATGACAATGAGTGTCGACACTAGGAAATGGTGTGCACCAAGGTGCAGGAAAGTGGCACACAGATAATGGTGTCGACAAGGTAAATGGTGCGCCCAAGGCACACAGAAATGGCGCATGAACAATGAGTGTTGATAGAGGAAATGTGTGCGCCAAGGTGCACAGAAAGTGGCGCACAGACAATGAGATGTCGACAGAGGTAAATGGATGCACCCAAGGTGCACAGAAGTGGTGCATGACATAAGTGTCAACAGGGAAAAAGATGCACCCTTGGTGCACACGTAAGAGGATTTCGACACACACATGGATGCACCTATGGCGCACCTTCAGGAGGCGCAACATTTTGAGCGCTGACAGGAAGCAGACCCTGGCGTAGATATTCAGATGGCCATAACTTTTGACTGGGAGCTCGGATTCATGCAAGGTTGGACTTTTTGGAAAGCTTACGAGGTCCTCTATCCAACTATGACTAATTGGGTGAGAAAAAATTCTTAAAAATGCAAAATATAGTTTGCCACTTTTGGGTTCACTGGGGTTCTCACCTACCATCATTATGAGATGAGTTAAATGCATTCTGGAGGTGGTTGGGGTAGATTTAGAATTCCTCTCTCTTTTCTCTCTCATTATTCCTATAAATTGTAAGGAGGGGCTTCTTTCTAGAGGTTGGACATTCTTGTTTTTCCCCTCCCTTCTTCTCTTTGGCAGGTGAATCTTGTGGAGTTCAAACCTCCTATTTAAAACTGTAATGCAAATTTGCCTCTTGGCATTTTGCAGTTTGTTGTATCAATCTTTGGAGCAAATTAATGCATGTCTGTGGATGATTCTCAACCCTCTCTGTGTTCATTTACATCCTCCTGATCTTTCACTATGAATCTAGTTATTTGTGGATGATCTTGCATTTCATTTTTATGGTTTGTGTTTATTGGCAAGACAGGTGTTCTTCATTCCTCGGTGCATCACCTTTGTAGTTTAGGTTTTATTTTATGCATCTTCTTACCCTGTCTCCTTGGCAAGTTAGATTAGGTTTTTAGTAAACCCTCTACATTTTTACGTATGCATCTGAACAGAGGCATAGGAACTGGCATTCATTCGGAGAGTTTTTTCAATTTCGCAAGGTCCCACACTTGGAAAAGCTCCATGTTATGCAATCGCATTGAGAGTCTCAACACATCGAGTTGCAGACATTCAGGGGTGCTGCGATTCGCCATCAATAGTTTTGGCATGCCCGGTGGGACCAAGAGGTCATTCCACATATTTGAAGGAACTTTCAAGAAATTCAGACTTAAAAAATTGTAGGTTTTATAATTTCATATTTTCACCATCTCGGCTGAACTTTGAAATCAATTTTCAAGGACTTAACTTGCTCGAAACAAGTCAAATTTTTTTCGGAGAAATGACTAAGATCTGGAGGGAATCCGTGAGCATCGACACATTGCACTCAACCGTAGAAAATGGCGTAGCTTCAAGATCGAAGCAAGAACTCACTCGGAAAGTAATGTGCATGCATTGAGGGAAAAAGGCTCAAAAGAGGCCCATGCTCCATGTTCATAGATCAGGAAAGGTGTGTACATATAGGGGAGTAAATGTGTAACTCCCATGTAAGAAAAGATTCCTCCATAATGGAGAAGAGGAGTTACTTTCCCAAATGGGAATGTAACTCCTATGACGCAACTTACACATATGACAGATCCTGTAAGAGAATCTGTCATAACTAAGACAACACCTAGATCCATGTCCACCTAAGTGAGATGACTCACCTGGTGAGGTGGAATAACACTAAATAAGTGAATGAATATACCACCTACACCAACACCCCCCTTCATCATAACTTAGGATGAGGCGGAAAGTCAGAAACAAGAAATGGGTCCTGGCACAAAGCCTGATGAGGCACCCATGTATAAGAAGAAGTCCCAAGTAGTGAAGGAAAACCTAGTGGAAAAAACATCCACTACAAGAGAAAAGAAAACTCTCTAATCTAAGAAAGATGCCAAATATGGGCCCTGGCCATAGACGAGCCTGAAAGGGTACCCATGTACAAAGAGGCAATCTCTCGGAAAGAAGAAGAAGAGAGAAGAAGAGGGAGATGAGAGGAATGCAGAAGATGCCATGGACGGATCTGAACTCTGCAGCTCTAGGAAGTCTCCCAGAAGAATGTCGATGACGAGATCCTCTACCTCTGGACTGAAGAAGAGCCACCCACAATGAACTGTGTGCCTGCCCTTAGGAAGGACAGAAATGATGTGTTGGAAGTCCACCCACTCCATAAAGGAAACTGAAGGCAGCAACACAAAGAACTCTGAGTCTGGTGCACTGAAGTGTGACATAGGTCTAGCGAGTGAGTGCCAAGGAACCGAAGGTAATGCCACGTGTGTAGAACTGTCAGAGTGAAGAGGAACACCCGTAGAAAGGATGTCCAAGTGACGTGAAGGGAACAAAACATCCTCCACAACAAAAAAGGGATCCACAGCTGAGGGTGGATCAATGAAGGTCTCTTGAAATGTGGAAGTGAAATGATTCCCAGAAGGGGCACTCCCAACAATAGAGATGATGAACTCCTCTGAAACACCTGTAGATGGATGCGGAACCTGTAGTGCATCACAAGTAGACTCTGTGAAAAGACGAGTAAGGTCAGGTAGATACTCGTCCTAATGAGGGGGCTCAACAAACAGAAGAGCGATGTATGATAGGTATGAGTCATCCAATGAAGGTAGAGGAGTGAAAAGGGCCTCGCACACTGGAAGTGGAAAGGAGGTGGGTGTGATGACTGTATGAGACTAAGAAGGGGACTGCTCGATATCTGATGAGATGTGGGAAGTGTCAACACTCTCTGGAATAGTGAGAGAAAGAGGAGAAGAGTCCTTTGTAGTACTCTCGACATCAGAACAGGGTGCACAATCCTCATCATCAGAAGTAGAATCAAGCGAGTCTATGTCAGTGGAACTGCCATCACACAAAGAAATGGAGGAGACAACTGAATCAGCAGCAGCAGCGGCGGCGACAGTATGTGAAGGGTCTCCATAGAAGGATTGAAGAATGCTTAAGACACGGTGAGGTGGATTTGAGTCTGCCACGTGAAACCAAAGAGAACGAGAGACATGCATCATCATGTGACCAAATACATGGTCAAAAGTGTCGAGGAAGTCCTCCAGATGACGATGATCAGCGGGTGCAGGAACTGGCCCAAGCAAGAAGGGTAAAAGACCCTCGTGGGCGAAGTAACGTTCCATGGAAGCACGCCAAGCTGAATAGGTCTCTCTCCCGGTGAGAAGTGGCAGAGGCTGTAAGGTGATCCTACGGTGCTCACGTCTGGAAAGAGCACTCTCCATGATGAAAAAAATGCAAGATGCAAGGTGCAAGACGTCAGACTCAGCCGATAATGCGTCTGCGTGTGTAGGCCCAAGAGTACAAACAACCCCCCAGAATGCGGCACTTTATAAAAGTAGTGCGTTTACAAAATTGGCAATTCCATCATGTAGTGTGAAAAAAATCATGTAACTTTGACCAAGGAAGCGCTTAGAAATGAGCAGCGAGTCAAAAGTTATAGCATTAAAACGATTCCCGCAACTGATGGAAAAATACACTAGATGCTGCAAACGCATTAAAAAAGTGCTCTAAATGGGTGCAAAGGGTGTCGTGTGACTACTCGTTGGAAACGGCATCAAATTTTAGCAAGGGTTTGTTTTGCTTGCAAGGGGGGGTTAGCCTCCTGCCAACCCCGGACCTCGCCCTTCGTCTTTGACGCGCGAATGAAGGACATAATACAAGTCAAAAATAGAAGCTAAAACTTATTACAATGCCAATAATGAAATGTTTTTCCTCAAAACATTAAAAAAGAGGAATTGTTTTGACCTACAAACAATTTTAAAAGGAATTGTTGATGGAGTGCATGGTTTTGACCAAGTTACATGTGTAGGGTCCACGTGTTTGCTACGCAGGAGGGTGGGCAGGTCTGAAACGGCCTCTGCAAAGGTTGTAACTGCTGTGTAAACTCCAAAAGAAGATGCAGAGGTGCCAGAGGAGAAAACGCAGGAGTTGGAGATGCCACACCAGATAGAAACGGCCACACAGGAATGGTCACACCAGACAGAAACGGCTGGAGGTGCGGTAGAGGTCGCTGGAGGTGACTGTTCAACGCATGAGACAGAAAAACGTTTTTCCAAAGCTAAAAAACGTAGTTCTTTTCAATGCAAAAAAGTGCAGGTGTTGGAGGCAGCGTTTGAAGATCTGTAACCGACAGAGTTCTGCTGTAAAGAAACGGGCTAGAGACCAGATGCGCAGAGTATAGAGGCACACCAAAGCCAAAGGGTAAATCCAACGTAGGCACGGTGTGGCAAACCAGAGGTGAGTAGGAATGCACGAGCACAAGAAGAAAGGCTGAGTTGGACAAAGCAACCGGTCAAGCAATAAGCCAACGCACTGAGGTTCAACCACGAGCACGAGATGAGTCACCAGCAAGTTGTCGGTGAAGACAATGTAAAGCAACACTCAACCATCGACTGAATGCGAGCTCGAGAGTGTAAGAACTGATGCAGGCCGAGTTGCATGGAGCATGCAAAGGAGGATCTAATGTGAGCAGCCAAAAACCCATGCACAAAACCAATGCAGAGAGCTCAAGAACAACCCCGAAGAGGGCTGACCGAAAAACACCACAAATCCTTTGAACCTTTCAACTACCAAAAAACTCTGAAGCGCAAAACCGAAATTTCTCCACAGGTTCAGACCAATACACTCATGCTCAAGCCAGAACTCGAGCTGAATCTGAACACAACCTGAACCATTATAACACCTCAAAACTCCTCCAGAATACACGTGCAAGGCAGAAAACCCACGAACACGACCCAACACTTGAAAAAACGAATAGAGGTGTAAAACCCCAAAATCAATGCAAATAGAGCACGAAACAAGAATGAGAACTTGCACAAGAAACTACAAGGCGGAGAGTAGTAAGCAACTACATGATGGAGCAACGATGGTGAGCAACGTGATTCCGGTCCCCACGCTCTGATACCATGTTGGAGGAATGACGAAGATCTGGAGGGAATCCGTGAGCATTGACATGTTGCACTCAACCGCGGAAAATGGCGTAGCTTCAAGATCGAAGCAAGAACTCACTCGGAAAGTAATGTGCATGCATTGAGGGAAAAAGGCTCAAAAGAGGCCCATGCTCCGTGTTCATAGATCAGGAAAGGTGTGTACATATAGGGGAGTAAATGTGTAACTCCCATGTAAGAAAAGATTCCTCCATAATGGAGAAGAGGAGTTACTTTCCCAAATGGGAATGTAACTCCTATGACGCAACTTACACATATGACAGATCCTGTAAGAGAATCTGTCATAACTAAGATGACACCTAAATCCATGTCCACCTAAGTGAGATGACTCACCTGGTGAGGTGGAATAACACTAAATAAGTGAATGAATATACCACCTACACCAAAAAATTTCACCAGTTGATAGATCGGGGGATAATCTTCAAAAGGGTATTCTTATATTTTTGAGATTTTGACTTTCAAAATTTCATGGTTTTTTTATTTTCGGATTTCGGGTTTTCGGAAGTCTGGCATTTTTTGATTTTCGGGACTGTCATTCCAAATCAAATTCCAAACTCTAAAATCTCAAAAATACAGGTCTTTTAAAATTCTATTTTTTAAAAATATTGTCAGGTTTGGTGTGTAACTTGGCAGAAGTCTACCTTTTGAGGCTCATTTTTCTAACACATCTGGCGACTCCGAAGGGGTAGAATTCAGCGGTGTAGCAGCAAAAGTTTTCTAGGCATATGAGAAGAATTTGAACCAGGTCCAATACTCAAGAAAAGGGGCTATTTGTCCATTTGCAACTATCACCAGGAGGAGGAAGGAGAGGAAGAAGACCACAAAGATCACCATCTCCACCTAACAGGACTTTGTCTACACCTCCACCTAGTAGGCCTTTTCTCGCATCGACCAGGGTTCTTAGGCCAATCATAATGGCACATCTACCACCGAATCCCTTTGTCAATTTCATGGGCAGTATTCCACTTGCCCTAAATGCTCAGAATCAAATTCCAGTTGCAGCACTAAAGAATATACCCTATTTTACAGGAGAAAATCATACTACTCCTATTGATCACATCCAAGATATTGCTAATGCATGTGCAATCCACGAAATAAATGAAATGGATGTTGCAGTCAAGTTGTTGGCTTCATCTTTCAAAGGTAAGGCCTTACAATGGTTTAGGAGCCTAGCAGCAGGGTCTATTATGAATTGGAACCAACTTTGTTCAGCTCTTTGCAACCAATTCGGGGAGAGGGCGGACAATTTGTCTTTATTGGAACAGCTGACAACAATCAAAAGGGATCCTAATGAAAAAATGACAGATTTCAACTTCAGATTCCAACGGACATGGGTCAGGATTCCAATAGCTATGAGACCAACCACCAAAGGAGCATTCCTTTATTTCTTAAAGGCTATAAATTCAGACATAGCCATGATGATCCAATCAATGGGAGGAACAACACTGCCAGGGGCCTACGACACAACTATTAGAGCAGAGAACTGTTTGATCCAAGCTGGCAAGCTTGCACCAAGGCCACCAATGCCTCTCTATCCAGATATGGGAAATCCTACAACCAGTCAAGCACCAGAGTTGAATCCCATTCCAACTCCTAGAAATCAAAGCAATAATGAGGCGTCGAATTCTTCAAATACTTCAAAGGAATTGTAGGAGGTCATGAAACAACTGCAGAACCTTGGAAATGAGCTAGTGACTATCAAAAGACAACAAGCTCAAAGTGCTAGACCGTATCAGCCTCAAGCACAGTACCAAGCTAGGCCCCCATACCAACAAAATAGACCACCACCTCAGATTGCAAATCAAAACCAAAACCAAGGACAACCTCAAGCTACCAGGCCATTTCGACCGTATGATCCAAATGCAACGACGTCCTCAAGAGCCTTGGTCCCGACACAAAATAACATGGCACAGGAGTACGACTGGTGTTACCCTTGCAATCTACCTCACAATCAGTCAGCATGTTTCAATGGTGCACTAAATCAGGCCTTGATGGTGCAAACCGTTGGTGTTCCTCAAGAACCAAGCCAGGAGAAGAATCAACAACAAGAAATGCAACAAGAAGGACCTCCAATAGAAACCACATTGGCCAATTGGCAAATGGAAGACTTCTGTGGAGTTAACCAACAGCCTTTTCAAGGCGTGGCTGCCAACACATGGTCAAAGAAGAGAGATATAGGAGAGGGACAACCATGTAATCCAGTTGTTTCTTAGTCCACTCCTACACAACAAGGGGTTAGTAGACCAAACGCAGCTGCAAATGTGCAAAATCAACCTAAGGTACCTGTTGTAGCAACACATGCACCTGTTCAAGCTCTAGAAAAGGTTGCGCCAAGTAAGGGACAACAAAAGGAAAATTCATCCCCTTTCAACATCATCGATCAAATGAAGAAGACACATGTGAACATTTCCATGTGTGAATCACTTGTGATCCCAGGGCAACGAGATTTATTGCAAGCTGCAATGGCTAATTGGTCTGCCAAAAATGTATCAAACCAGGGACATGAGAAAGTTCTAACTAATGCAGTGCAACATGATGGGGGCCAGACCAAGGAAAAATTTGAAACCTCCACCATTCTATGTTTCATTGATTGTTGGAAACCACTTGGTACACAACTGCATGATAGATTCAGGGCCAAGTAGTTCAGTGATGCCAAAGCAAATAGCGGATCAATTGGGTCTGAAGTATTAGCCAGTGCTGAAAGGAGTAGTGCAACTAGATGGAATGGTAGTAGGAACAGTTGGGGTCATCAAAGGGTTAAGCCTAACACTACATTCTTGTCCTAATGTTATAGTTCTATAAGATGTGTCTGTGATTGACCTTCCGCCACTCTTCGCGTTGTGTCTGTCAAGAGACTTCACTGCAAAAATTGGTGGATATTTATCTGCAGGTTGGTCACACATGATTTTCAGGACAAGGTATGGAGCCAAAGCAACAATCAGGTCAGAACCAATTGCCAATTTCCATATTGAGCCTCATGTACCAAATCCTATCAATGCAAATTGCTCGGCTTTTGATCAGGAGGAGTGTTCAAGTGATCTAGAAACAGGTACTAAGGTCGAGGGAATTCCTGATTTAACTTTGGATGAATGGGCAAACAAGAGTCATGAATTTGACCCATACAAGGAAATTGAAGAATCTGAATTGGGCGTGTATTGTATACATGAAGAAAATTCACCCATTCCCGACATCATTCAGCCTGAACAAAAGGATGAAAACAAAGTTTGGAAATTATTTTTCGATGGTTCGAGAAGCAGACAAGGTGCTGGAGGTGGTGCAATGTTGATTTCACCACAAGACATCAAATATTTTTCAGCTTTTCGTTTCCAGTTTTCCTGTTCAAACAACACGGCTGAATACGAAGCATTGATTCATGGAATTCATTGGGCCAGGAAAAGGGGCATAAAGAACTTGCAGGTGTTTGGAGATAGCGAGCTAATCATCAACCAAGTTAGGGGATAACATGCTACAAAGAATGACTTGCTGAAGAGCTACAAGAATAGGGTATGGGACCTCATTGAGGATTTCGAAGCTTTCAACATTGTGTCCATACCCAGGAAGAAAAATGAAGTCGTAGATAGGCTCGCAGCAGTTGGAGCAACGTTTGATGTGGTTGACAACATCAGAAGGGGAAAAACACAGCCACATATCCATGTGATTGTGAGGCCAGCAGTTCTAGATAATAACATAAGCTGGCAGGTGTTTGAGAACGATCAACAGATCGTCAATTTCTTACAAGAAGAGGCTGAATTCTCAGCTAGGAATCAGGACAAATTAGAGCAGCAGTATGGGGATCAAGTAGTGTAGCTGCGGACAAACAAGCTTCCTAAGGGTTTAGTAACATTGGAGTCTATCTTCAACCCTAATGACCAGTTTCATAAGGAAAAGGCTAACATATAGGTCAAGAGAGAAGATTCAAGGCCAATTCTGGTTGGGGAAGGCAAAACTCTTCAAATTGGTAAAGTGGCCACCGAGCAGGAGAAATCAGATTTCATACAACTTTGCTAAGAATTTCTAGATGTCTTCGCTTGGAGCTATGAAGACTTGAGAGGATTCGATCCGAAGTTGGCACAACATACCATAGAATTGGATCCAGATGTTAAGCCCATCAGGTAGAAGCAGAGACCAGTCAACCCTCACATTGAGCCTCTAATGAAGAAAGAGCTAAACAAGCTAATAGAGGTAAGCATTATATTCCCGATCAAGCACTCAATCTTGGTCGTAAAATTGGTTTTGGTCATGAAGAAGAGTGGAGAAATCAGGTTGTGTGTGGATTTCTGAGACCTCAACAGGGCATCTCTCAAATACCATTACCCACTTCCTTTAATGGAACAAATATTGCAAGTAGTATTTTGTTTAAAGAGATTCTCTCTCCTAGATGGCTACTCAGGGTACAATCAGGTGATGGTGAAAGAAGATGACCAGTTCAAGATGAATTTCACCACCAAATGGGGGACCTATGCCTACAAGAAAATGCCATTTGGGCTATCAAATGTTGGAGCCACCTTCCAAAGGGCAATGGATATGGCATTCAAGGGGTTGATCAATAAAATAGTTCTAATATATCTTGACGACATCACTGTATTCTCAAAAAATGCAGCGGATCACCTCTGTCATTTGAGACAAGTATTTCAGAGGTGTAGAAGATTTGGGGTATCATTGAATCCCAAAAAATGCATATTCTTGGCTCATGAGGGAAAACTTCTAGGCCATATTGTTTCAAAGGAAGGGTTGATGATTGACCCAGAAAGAGTTGAAGCAATTCAAGCATTGCCATTGCCAAGTCACAAGAAGGCTCTTCAAAGCTTCTTAGGAAGGATCAATTTTGTTCACAGGATTTGTTCCAAATTTTGCTAGCTCTTGTGAAGCCAATAACACTGATGTTAAAGAAGAGTATGGCATTTAAGTGGACATCATAAGGCAAGGCAAGTTTTGAGGCAATAAAAGAGGCTATATCTCAAGCTCTGACTCTCATCAATCAAACTTCTCCAAGGACTTTGTGCTATATGCCTTTGGTGGTGGGGACACGATTTCTACAATCCTGGTACAACAAAACAAAGGAGGATTAGAACAACCAGTTGCTTTCTTTAGTCAAGGCTTGGAGGAATACGAAACTAGGTACTCTTTCATTGAAAAGCATGTCCTTACAGTGATCAGGAGCTTAAAGAAATTCAAGCACCTAGTCTCAAACAACAAGATCCAATTATTGGTCTCTCATGCGGGAGTCAAGGACTTCCTTCTAAACAAGGATCTGAATGAGAAACGTGCAGGATGGATCACTTGTGTCATGGAATATGACATCGAGATCAAGGTCACCAAACTAGTACGTGGGACGGGACTATGTGAGCAGCTAGCCTTGAGTCAACAAGTTGAAGCAGGTAATGAAAAAGAGGCTGTCTTGGTACTACAGGATGGTCAAGAACAGGAAAATGATGATGTGCCCACTCCGTGTTGGACTCAGAATGTGATACACTTCCTACAGAGAGGCCTATGCCCCCCATAAATGAGCAAAGCAAAGAAGAGATACTTCAGATTACATGTCATTCCATATGTGTTTGTTGATGGTGTTTTGTTTAAGAAATACATCAATGGAGTTCTATTGAGGTGCATTGGGACAAATCAAATTAAAAGGGTGTTACAAGATTTTCACGATAGAGATTCTGGAGGACATTTCACCCCACGAGTAACAACTCTCAAGATAATGAAGGCAAGGTATTATTGGCCGACAATCTTTAGTGACTGCTATACATGGATAAGAAAGTGCAAGAAATGTGCACTCTTCATAGGCAAAGAAAGACTAGCAGCACTTCCATTGCACCCAATTCTGGTTGACCAACCATTTATGCAATGGGGATTGGACTTCGTTGGGGTCATCAATCCAAACTCAAGCCAAGGCCACAAGTGGATTCTCACGGCAACGGACTATTTCACCAAGTGGACCAAAGCAGCAGCACTCAAAGAAGCAAATGAGTCTAACATACTAGAATTTTATGAAAGAATAGTGACCAGGTTCGGTGTGCCGGCCACTATCATATCAGACAATGCATTGGCATTTATAGGTTCCAAGATTACAGAATGGGCTGTCAAGAATGGAATCTATTTGAGCACCTCTTCAAACTATTACCCACAGGGTAATGAACAGGCAGAGTCCACGAACAAAAATTTGCTAAGAATCATCAGGAGGACTCTAGACGAAAATCAAAGAACATTGCATACCAAGCTAAAATCAGCATTATGCTCCTGACAAGAATAACAAGGCCATCTGAAAATCTGGTTTATGGGGTAATTCCCCTTACAAGTTGGTCTATGGAAAAGAGGCAGTAGTTGCCTATATCATTAGAACTGCCTGCATTGGAGTTCATGAAGCAGTTGGAGTTGGCTGAGTTTGAACCAATGGAGGCTAAATATGCAGAGTTGATGGAACCATTTTTGGAAGCCAAATTAGAGAACATGTGACATTCAAACAATTGAGAAATATCTGAAATGGCCTTAGGTAAAAAGATGGTTTGATAAGAAAGCAAGAGCAAGGACCTTCCAGGAAGGGGACCTAGTTCTGAAATGGGATGCAGATCGGGCAAAACCAGATGAAGGCATTCCAAGTTTGATTCGCCAATTGGAGTGGCCCCTACATGGTCACAGGATGTAAGAATAGCAATGCCTTCCAATTTTCTACTTTGGATGGAGGAGAACTCCCGATTCCGGTTAACAGAATCCATCTTAAAATTTTCTACTAAAAGGAAAAGGTTCACCCTTGTTAATATTAGCCTATATTTCAATTCCTCTAAGTGCGTATGCACATTGTCTTGTTGTAGTTAGGTTTCAGTTTCCACTAAGTGCTCCGGCACAGGTTTCATGTTGCTCTCAGGTTGTTTGCTTCAGTTCAGCATGCTCTCGAAGAAGGAGTTACAATATCAGGTTTGGGACTTCAGATATCAGGTTGATTTCAAGTTATTGCTTAGTCTGAATCCATGCCCAATGGATTGCTGGAAAAGGCACAACTGATCTTCTACCTAGTAGGCATGGAACAATCCCATTGAGGCGCCAAATTGTTGTATATATCTTCCCCCAGGTAGATATAGAGAAGCAAAAGTTTATAGAAATCAAAGAAGCTCAAATCCCTGACATTTATCACCTTGGCACACAGAAATGGCACATGACAAAGAATGTTGACACTAAAATGTATGCGCTAAGGCACAGGAAAGTGGCGCACAGAAATGGATGTCGACAGGGTAAAGGATGCACCCTTGGCGCACGGAAATGGCACATGACAATGAGTGTTGACACTAAAATCTATGCGCAGCAGGTGTAGGAACAGTGGCACACAAAAATGGATGTCGAAAGGGTAAAGGATGCAGTTGTTGAAGGATAAATTTCTAGGAGGCCAATTTTTTGGCACATGGAAATGGCCCATGACAATGAGTGTTGACACTAAAATGTATGCGCCAAGGCGCAGGAAAGTGGCGCCTAGAAATGGATGTCGACAGGGTAAAGGATGCGCCCTTGGCGCATGGAAATGGTGCATGACACAGAGTGTCAATAGGGAAAAAGTTGTGCCTTGGCACACGTAAGAGGATGTCGACACACACATGGATGCACCTATGGCGCATTCTTCAGGAGGTGCAACATTTTGAGCGCTGACAGGAAGTAGACCCTGGCGCAGATATTCAGATGGCCATAACTTTTGACTGGGAGCTCGGATTCATGCAAGGTTGGACTTTTCGGAAAGCTTACAAGGTCCTCTGTCCAACTAATTGAGTGAGAAAAAATTCTTAAAAATACAAAATATAGTTCGCCACTTTTGGGTTCACTGGGGTTCTCACCTACCATCATTATGAGATGAGTTAAATGCACCTAGAGGTGCGTATGGCAGGTAGATTTGGAAGAACCTCTCTCTTGAGCAGGTCTCTCTCAATTATTCCCACAACTTGGAGGAATGGACCCATGTTATCCAATCACACTGTGAGCTCAAGTATATACACTTGTATAAATATAAGGGTGTTGTGATTCATTGATAACAGGATTCTAGATGAAAACCAAAAGACATGACATACCAAGCTAAAATCAGCGTTATGGGTTGACAGGATAATGCCAAAGAGCTCTACTGGTAATTATCCCTACAAGTTGGTCTATGGGAAAGAGGTAGTATTGCCTATATCATCAGACCCTGCTTGCTAGTGTTGGAGCATCATGAGGAAATCTTGGAGTGAATCTGAGTTCGAACCAATGGAGGCCAGGTATGTGGAGTTGATGGAATTGGAAGAAATTAGAGAACATGTAATTCAAACAATTGAGAAAGATCAGGCCTTAGTAAAAATATGGTTTGATAAGAAAGCAAGAGCAAGGACCTGCCAGGAAGGGGACCTAGTTCTGAAATGGGATGCAGATCGGGCAAAACCAGGAAGGCATTCCAAGTTTGATGCCATTTGGAGTGGCCCCTACATGGTCACGGGATGTAAGAATAGCAATGCCTTCCAATTGTCTACATTGGATGGAGAAGAACTCCCGATTCCGGTTAACGGAATCTATCTTAAACATTTCTACTAAAAGGAAAAGGTTTACCCTTGTAAATATTAGCCTAGTATTTCAATTCCTCTAAGTGCGTATGCACATTGTCTTGTTGTAGTTAGGTTTCAGTTTCCCTAAGTGCTTTCGGCACAGGTTTTGTTGCTCTCAGGTTGATTTTCTACAGTTCAGCATGCTCTCAGAAGAATGAGTTCGCGATATCAGGATCGGGATCAGATATCAGGTTGGTTTCAGGTTATTTCTTATGACTCCATGCCCAATGGATTGCTAAAAGGCCACTGATCTTCTACCTAGCAGGCAGGTAATCCCATTGAGGCGCCAAATTGTTGTATATATCTTCCCCCAGGTAGATATAGAGAAGCAAAAGTTTATAGAAATCAAAGAAGCTCAAATCCCTGACATTTATCACCTTGGCACACAGAAATGGCACATGACAAAGAATGTTGACACTAAAATGTATGCGCTAAGGCACAGGAAAGTGGCGCACAGAAATGGATGTCGACAGGGTAAAGGATGCACCCTTGGCGCACGGAAATGGCACATGACAATGAGTGTTGACACTAAAATGTATGCGCCAAGGTGTAGGAAAGTGGCGCACAAAAATGGATGTCGAAAGGGTAAAGGATGCACCCTTGGCACATGGAAATGGCCCATGACAATGAGTGTCGACACTAAAATGTATGCGCCAAGGCGCAGGAAAGTGGCGCACAGAAATGAAGATGTCGACAGGGTAAAGGATGCGCCCTTGGCGCACGGAAGTGGTGCATGACACAGAGTGTCAACAGGGAAAAAGTTGTGCCTTGGCACACGTAAGAGGATGTCGACACACACATGGATGCGCCTATGGTGCACCTTCAGGAGGCGCAACATTTTGAGCGCTGACAGGAAGCAAACCCTGGCGCAGATATTCAGATGGCCATAACTTTTGACTGGGAGCTCGGATTCATGCAAGGTTGGAATTTTCGGAAAGCTTACAAGGTCCTCTATCCAACAACTAGATATCTTTAATTAGGTGAGAACAAATTCTTAAAAATGCAAAATATAGTTCACCACTTTTGGGTTCGCTGGGGTTCTCACCTACCATAATTATGAGATGAGTTAAATGCAACCTGGAGGTGGTTGGGGTAGATTTGGAATTCCTCTCTCTTTTCTCTCTCATTCTTCCTATAAATTGTAAGGAAGGGCTTCTTTCTAAAGGTTGGACATTCTTGTTTTGCCCCTCCCTTCTTCTCTTTGGCAGGTAAACTTGTGGAGTTCGAACCCCCCATTTGAAACTGTAATGCAAATTTGCCTCTTGGCATTTTGTAGTTTGTTGTATCAATCTTTGGAGAAAATTAATGCATGTCTGTGGATGATTCTCAACCCTCTTTGTGTTCATTTGCATCCTCCTGATCTTTCACTGTGAATCTGGTTATTTGTGCATGATCTTGTTTTGTGTTTTTTATGGTTTGTGTTTATTGGCAAGACAGGTGTTCTTCATTCCTCGGTGCATCACCTTTGTAGTTTAGGTTTTATTTTATGCATCTTCTTACCTTGTCTCCTTGGCAAGTTAGATTAGGTTTTTAGTAAACCCTCTACATTTTTACATATGCATCTGAACAGAGGAATAGCAACCGGCCTTCATCCAGAGAGGTTTTCCAATTTCGCAAGGTCCCACACTTGGGAAAAGCTCCATGTTATGCAATCGCACTGAGAGTCTCAACCCATCGAGTTGCAGACATTCAGGGGTGCTGTGATTCACCATCAATAGGTCCTTATTTGATATACTCAGGAAATATATCAAAGGTGTGGGAATCAAGTGATTTAGTATTACCCTTGGTAAATAGGGTTTTAAGGAGGAGGTTATCTTACTAGATGTAAAACAAGTTATCTAAAGTAAAAGGTTATTTTCAAAGTGGTTTTTACCCTATTGGGGTTTTCCACTATACATATTGTGTCACATGTGTTATTTATTTTCTGTAAGTATTTCTTTATTTACTTATGTTATGATGTAATGTTTATTTAAATATTTATCATAACATTATATAATATGTAAGTTGATTAAATCCGTATTTACTAGAATCCTCAAATTCTAATAGGATGTGACTAGAAAGACGACAATGAATCTTGTATATATGGTCAAATATGGAATTTTTTGTCAAATATGTATGTTTTTAACATTTTTAGCATAATTCCAAATTTTGTAAAATTTGGCATTTTTGACTCAGAGGGAAGTAGAAAGGGTGTTTTTTTTTGTCAGGAAAGTAGTGCCTAGTTCCTGGCGCTAATGACATATCATTGGGCGCTAGTGTCTAGGGACTAATTATTTGTGTTGTTTGGTGAAGTTAGTTAATTTTGAGGTTGTTATGATTGATATTGAAGCATAGGTGTGTGCTAATACTATGTTTTTTAGAGAGATATATAGTCAAGGGAGTTCTGTGTGGGGTGTCATTTGAGTGAATTTATTAGTTTGGGGATGAACGATGATGAGTGGGGTGTATTGGGTCATGCTGGCTTGCGGTACATCATTAGATTAGGGGAGGTGCCTCATAATACGTCATTTTCGAAAACATTGTGTGAGAGGTGGTGTGTGGATACTTGCACATTTTGGTTTACGATAGGAGAGATGACAATGACACTTGAGGATTTGTATAGGATATTGAGTTTGCATGCTGTTGGAGAGAGGGTACATGCTATGGAAGTAGTAGATGACCATAACTAGATGAGGGTAGAATGATGATATTTAACAGGGTCTCGAGTGCATGCTGAGACATATTAGTTTGGATGTGATTTTCAGGTATGGGGTTCTATGATTGGGGACATTCATTGTAGTAGTACTAGCTTCATTAGTGGTTGTGGAGGGTGGTGGGGTTGGCATTATGTATAGGATGCATGATTTTTGTTAGAGGATGGCGGAGCATGACATTATATATACATGGGAATGATTTTTGTTGGCCCATTGAACCAGATATATCTGACCATAGGGCCAATACAGGTGGATGGAATGAGGTATACTAAGGCATATAAGAAGTGGTTAGAAACACACCAATGGGTGTTATTATTTTTTAGTGGTTGTAGATGTGGCAGGTACGCCAACAGGTAGAGGAGTCGGGGGTTAGGTACCCACTCCTGAGGTAGATGATGTAGCATCGACGTGAGAAGAGTATAAACATCATACATTATTATTGGTTTATTTATTAGCTTGGTTGATGAATACGACGATGTGTCGTTACTAATATGAGGTGTCTGTCATGTGGTTGTAGATGATGCTTATTAGACATTGATTGTGGATACCTCCTTATGTACCTTGACTTACAACGTGCTCGCAAATGTGATCATGGGTGGAGGGATGCTAAAGAAAGTGGATGTGATTGTGGGTGAGCATGCCCATTTGTTTGAGACTGTGGTGATAGGGGAAACCACATGTATAGTTTTGTTGAGTGTGCGTGATGAATATCACATAGAGGCTGAGTGGGAAAGATAACTTGTAGGAGGGGGTGGCATGTCCCAAGATGTGTTTTCATGATATGTGGAGCTTCAGGGTTGATTTACAAAGCAGGTGGAAGAGAATTACATATTTTAGAGCCATGTGGAGAGAAATAGATCTAGAGATCGAAAACGTAGGGTTAGTGGTGAAGCTTCGAGTTCTAGAGCTCCCATAGTTGTAGATAGTCATAGCGAGGAGGACCTATGATGTATTATATAAGATGTATTGAGGCATGGGGGCTTGCCCCCTAATGATTTTATTTTGTAATTTTGATTATGTATTATATATATATGCATATTGATGGTTTTTCTGGTGTTGATGTTTATGATTGCTTGTGACACTGGTAGTAATTGTATATCTTTCTATTTTTGTATACATCATTGGTATTGTTGATTTGATAGAAAACATTGATTGTTGAAATTTGTGATGGTGTGTAAATAAGTATATAGTGGTAATTTTTGGGTTGAATAATAATTGCATTAGTATAATAATGAATAACGGATCATATAGTAGATATAGATATATATGTGACGAAACATATCAATAAGTAGTAAATAAATAAAAATGGTTATGTTATGATATAATTGTAGAGGAATGTAAGGTGATAAAATAATGATTCAATGATAATTTTATGATACTGAGATGCGTAACAACATAGATAATCAAATGTGATAAGGATGAGGTGGAAAAATATGTTCACCCCTAATGTGAGAGTAAGGTTCATTTAAGGACCTCAATAGTCATGTGTGAACCTTAAGAACATGAGTGCATCATTAGGTAATGCTATGGAGATGAGGATCATCTACGACAGGTTAAGAGGCTGATGCCGTACTTTAGGAGCATGAAAAACAATGAGACCATGCATATAGGTACCTACTTGGATGTCAGAGGAAATCGTGGTAGCTATGGGAGGTGAGATGGTGAGAGATGCAGAAGTAGGCTTCTTAGGAATCCATTGGGGTGTAATAAAAATAAGGGAGGTTGAGAGGATGTGGAGATAGATGGGACGACCAAAGGAGGTGGATGAATGATGAACTTAGGGGGTGGAAGAATAATGAACTTAGGAGGTGGTGAATGAGATAAGCTAATGGTTAGAGAAGCTCACCTATGTGGAAGAGGAGAGAGAGAGTAATCATGAGAGTGGGTGTGGAAAGAAATGAAAACCCTATCTTCTAACTGTTGGAGTTTATAATGAAGGGCATAAAAATCATTATCACAGTGGTCATTAATGCAGTGGGAATTAAAAATGGGACATTCAGGATGGTAGTGTGAGCGGTGAGGGGGGTGATGTTTGTTGGAAGGTAAACAAATTAACCTCTTATCAGGTAAATTATGTAAGATATCATGTGGTATAACAACATTTCAAAAGTATAATGGTCCATGAGTAGGAGGTGGGGAAGTTATAGGTGGAAGTTGACATGGTAGTGGAGGGGAGGGATGCTTATATGGAGGAGGAAATGGTGACCATGAAGGGGGTTTAATAGTTAGGAAAGGAGAGGCTTTAGTAGGAATGGGAGGGGTAGAAGAGGTAGAAATAGGTACCATAATAGGATCCACAATTAGGTATTTTTTTAAGTCAATAACTTTATAAAAAAGAGTAGTAAGGGAATCACATATATCATAAAAAAACTTTTCTTTTAAAGGAGGAATTAAGCCACAACAAAATATATATTGCATTTATAGTTCAATAGGATCAAAATTTAAATGGCACATGCAAGAATTAAAGCATAAAATATAATCTAGAATTGGTTTTTTCTTTCCTTGCTGCAAAGAAGGTAAGCATTCATATGTAACTTGAGAACCATTATTAGAAATGAAGTATATAAGGAATGCATCCTCCATATCATAATAAGTAATAATAGATATACTATGTAAATGAATATCCCACCGAAAAACAATATCCAGAAGATTGAAGATAAGGTTTTAATAACAACCTATCATTGGAATATGAATCCATTGCTAATAAAAAAACTTTTAGATATAAGCAAGGATTTCCCATGCCATCGAAACAAAATAACGTAGGCATAGTTAAACCCTTAGGAAAAATGGAATTGTGAATTCTCTTAGGGATGGGATTTTAGTGAATGGTATTATTGTCAATAGGATCATAATAGGATTTTCTCTCTAAGTTAAGTGTATGGAATTTTCTTTGTGAATTTCCAAAAAAATACATGAGAGAAAGAATGCTTTATGGATGAATGTTTTGGGAAATGAAAGGCATGTTGAGGCATTGGGTCTTGCCATTTTCAATGATCATATGGAATTAAAGAGAGGATTGGGATCTGTGTGGAGGATCTAGAGGTATACGATGGGATGAGTCAATTTTTGTATGATCATCATGGATAATAGGAGATGAAATAGGATTAGCATTGGTTTCAACATGGAAATCAATGGAAACAATTTCAGAAGTAGAGGAGATATGAGGAATAGATTCAATTTTAACAATATTAATGCAAGAAGCATCATCATTATCATAATCATAATCACTATCCTCCAATTTTTCACAAGAAATAAGTTCATAATGTAAAAAATATATATTAGTGCTATCATTTACCATAGTATATGGGGGAGAAGATGGAGAAACATTCATGTCTAAAGTGGGTGGAAGGGAATATTCATCAAGTTTTTGAATGGGGGAGACATAACAATAGTCAGGAGTTAGTAGGTCATTAGGATTAGAAGCTTGGAATGAAAGGAGTTGTTGGATAACATGAGGTTAGTACACAGGATTTTGGATGAAATCAAGAAATTAAGATTCTTCACAGGTGTGGGAAAAAATTAGTTCCATGTTTATAAAGGTCTTAGGGTGATCTAGGGATGGGTACCATTTTTTAGCCATGAGTGATGTAGGTCCTAGTGCAATGAGTTTGATCAAGGAGTGGGGTTCACCAAATGATTTAATCTAATTTGAATTAAATCTTATTTCAGAGCAATTAATGTAACAAATTATATTTTAGGTGATTATATATAACAATATTCAATTTACAAGTATTTAAAATTGATTAACTCTAAGTAAATGTAAAGGGGATAGAGAATTGTCTAATTTTAACTGACATGGAAGTGATCGAGACTGTCTAAGTGCTAGATTTGGCTAGAAATAGTGTCAAGATGGATGGCTAAGGGTTATGCAACTCAGTGATGTACTAGACAGAAGCACCCTTAGGAGGATAGAAGTACCTCAGGTGTTGGCGATTTTTTTGGGTACTTGTGACTAGACAAATGTTCAGGATCTAGTCTTTTCTGGGTTAGAAGATATTGATTTCTATTAGTTCCTTATCACTCTTGTTTTTCTATTAGGGTTCTGATGTCACCTGTAACCTCTAAGACAAACCCTAGCTATCTGTAAAAGTTCACAAAGACATTATATCTAAATAATATATACAATATGTGAAGTTGGAATGACCTCGACGGTGACCCGATGAGTGAACTTATTACCGAGCACTGCACTACATGTCAGACTCCATGAAGTTCTTTTTGTTTTTGAGTGAAATGGTGTCCTTGGACTAGGTTTTACCTTGCGCTAATGATGACAAGATAGAGTGATATATCTAGTTTTGATACGAGAATGTAGATGTTTGGTATAAAATCCAACCCTTCCTCTTTGTATGCAATGTATGCAACCCATAATGGAGCCCTTTTGAATAGTAATAATAACATGTAAATGTGATAGTCCCTCTTGATTTCCTAGCTAGAATAATAGTTAGTATGTTATGTATATATATGAGTCTCTTGTTTGATTTTTTACATTAGTGATATCGAATAGTGACTAAGAATGCAAGACAAGGCTAAAAAAGAAACAAGGTAAACTGCAAATGAATTTTTTTGTAAAATGAACAAGGGGGATAGGAGTACCCAGAAGGGACATGAGCGC